>JAQIUQ010004267.1:0-17754 GCA_030378365.1 Hybognathus amarus
ACAGTCAGCAGTATTGACACAATACCGATATATTCGTTCTGTATTGACAGGTGTAGGGTTGTAACGTATATCACCGGTATCGGCGGTTTATCGCGATATTGAACATGTTACGATTATCATATCGTGCACATTTACTTATCCGCGGTGAAAAAAAAATTAAACCAGAATTTCACCTGCACTGCCGCATGCAACTTCTTTCAGCTTCGACTGCTTACACTCCATACCTGTACAGCGCTGAAAATGTCAGAGACAGAGGCTGCGAATCTCTATCTCCCGCCGAAAAATAAATAAAATCTGCAGTATGGGAATATTTTGGATATCCGAAAACGATCGTGGTGTTGTCCTTGAAGATGGATATCCAATTTGCAAAGTATATGTGGACGAAGAGTGGCTGCAAAAGCAGGGAAGACATGGTCCGAGCATGTTCTCCCATATTCAGGAACACCATCCCTCCCTGAAGATAAAGGTTATTCATAACTTTTATAACTTAAGGCCATATTATTTCTGTCATGCTGAGGGAATCCCAGTCTGTCAAAAAGACGCACACCCGCTTTTTCTGTGTTACAACACAGATATGCCACGTAGAAATGCGCCGATTCAAAAGATGGATGAATAAATCAAAATATAGCTGCCTAGTAGCCTGAAATCAAATCGCGATGTGCGTGCCTGCTGAAACATACAATACGCAAAGACACTGTGTGCAAGCCCTTTCTACATTCAGCGCGTCCTCTATGAAGAAGCAGCGCCGTTCTGTAGATCTAAGTACACTCTTAAGTACGCATGACGCACATGGTTTTTAAAGCTGTTCTCACCCCACTATGTGAAGATGTGAACACTAGGGCTGTAATCAACCGAAGAAACATCCTTGAGTCGAACCAAGGCTCTTGTCCTGCGTGACCACCAGTCCACTGAAAAAAACAAACAAAAAAAATAAACGGATGTTTTGATTGAACATTTTTTAAAACAATTGTCATAGAGCATTTATAAAACAACAACGAAAAAACATCGAAAATAAATAAAACTATAATAATAATACAATTCTTTGAAAATTAAGTGATTTGTTTAACTGCAAGTGAGGAGCTCTGTCCTTGGTCTATAGTGACCGTCACAATCGCGCACCTGATCACACCACACGTGACAAAGATACATAACTGCTATCTGCCACATAATGAAAAATCCTAACAAAAGCTCTCGTTATACAGGCTGTATTCTTCTTTACTTACAAAGCTATGGGTTAACTTTTGTCCAGCCGATCTGTTAGGCGCCTTAAAACAACAGACAAAATAGCCTAAAAAACTATCTGAAATCTAGGCTGTGTTGCAAGATAGCATATAAGTTTAATTTGGTTTTGTTACATTATTTAGGCTACTTTCAAATGAGTCAAGTGTACAGATGAAAACAATCTTATTGAGTCAGTATGATAAAGCCGTTAAAAGAGCTGCTCACGTCTTTAGCCTTATTTCAGACAACCCAGAATTTCTGAGGAAATAAATATACATTTCATAAAGACTCTATTAAAAAAGCTGTTACAATAAACCATGTTCAACCAAAAAACATATCTTTTATTAATTTAAGGGCCATTGTAGCTGATGATGATTATAATAATGATAGTTTAATATCGTATACCGTGAAACCGTTATATTTTCTGAGACGATTATCATACCTGTGAAAATCTCATACCGTTACAACCCTAGACAGGTGCAATATTTGAAAATTAATATTTATTTATTTATTTATTTTAAAATTATATTTATATTAGAATTTGTCAAAAAATAGACTTTCAACCATCAACATTTAATTTATTATATGTATTTGTGTACAAAATAACATATAAACATCTTTTCATTCTTCGCCTGGAAACGCTTCTCGTGTTGTCGCGTGAATAATAGGCGTCGCTCTCATTTCTAGCATGCACATGTTTTCGCGCGGCTCTAAGCGCGCCTGAGACGCGCGTCACTCAGGCAGTCTGCAAACTCTAACCTGTTAACATGGGAGCCGAAAATAAAAACGGACACGCCACTCAGCTGAGATGTCCGTGCACTCTGTGCCTCTGCATAACTATCAGTGTTGTGAGAATATATTTACTCCTTAAATAATGTGTAATCATGATATGTAGAAATTGGAAAGTATAAGGTGCAATCAAGGTATACTGTATGTTCAGTGAAACTTTTATTTAGCCAAGTATAAACCAAATTACCCAGGACTTTAAAAAGGTATTTTCAGGTTTCATGGAGAAAAGATCAGTCTACCTGACAAAAAAAATCGGCAGTAACTATGTAAACCAGACCAAAGTAGTCATGTACTGTAATGTAAAATTAGCTTGGGCTTACCCTGCTCAATGTGCAATACTCAACCAACACATTTTCACACCTTCAAATGGAAGTAAACAGTGAGTAAACGATGAAAATGCCATTTACATTCATTTATAATAAAACGATCTTCCTGATTATATTTGTCTAAAGAAAATGAACAGCTACCAGCTGAACAACTTAACTTACTACATACAGTAGGCACTCTGATTCCATGTATGGGGCATTTATTATTCATATGACACACAAACACAAGTAGATAAGACCTGTTCAGTTCAGAAGATCACTCGTTGTGGAAAAGCGCAGATCATAAGTGATGATATGAGCAGCGCGAGCGCGGCTCAGATCTGCCTCGCGCACACGCCAAGTACGCACACTATTGTGACTCCCCCTGCCTTCACGTTACCCCCTATCCGTACTATGAATACGTCGACCTCGTCTAACATACCCAGTGATAATAGACAAAGTCTCCACCACAATACTGTCGGGGGGTGGATTCGGCGACTCAAAACGGGGGTTGGAGGTAAAACCTGACTTTTCAAATGAGCGTGAACGTGAACTGCGCGTGCTGCTCGTTCATTCCTGACAGAGTGAGCGCCGCTCTCGTTCGCGTTCATTGTATGAAAAGTGATTCGTTCAGTTCAGCGTTCGGCGGAAATATGAACGAGTTCAGTGAACGTCGTTCATTGAACGCGTTCATGCACAACACTGATAACTTATAGATGTGTTAAAAATACTGAGAATATATGTACATGTATATCCGAGTCCTGATCTGGTAGGTAACATTACTTGATTCAAGTCTGAAACTACGTGATCGGGGCTGATTTTCTGATCACGTGAAATTGGATTGGCACATCCCTACTTTCTACAATTACATCAGGGCTCACTTTCATGTTCTTTCCCTTTATATTTCTCTCTCTGAAGAGAAAATATTTTGATGTACTAAAAATTAAAATGTTATAAATATTTCTTCCCTGTCAGACCTGATGGAAGAGAGCGAGGAGAGAGAAGAACTGAGTGAAGTGGAGGAGGAACATCATGTCCAACCTGGAGGAAAACATTTGAGTCGCTCAAAGACTAAACAGACATTTTTAAAGAAAGAAGAGTCAGAGAAATCTTTCACCTGCACTCAGTGTGGAAGAGTTACACAAGTAAAAGTGAACTGAAGGTTCACATGAGGATCCACATCTGGAGAGAAGCCGTTCTCATGTGATCAATGTGGAAGAGTTTCAGTCAATCATCATCCCTTAATCTTCACATGAAGATCCACACTGGAGAGAAGTCGTCTCTCATGTGATCAAGTGTGGCAAATCATTTATTAATGCATCAAACCTGAGGAGACACATGAGAGTTCATACTAAGGAGAAGCCGCATTCATGTTCTGTGTGTGGAAAGAGTTTTTCACTGCTGTCTAATTTACATAGACATGAGAAAATCCACACTGGTGTGAGAGAGTACATGTGCTTTGAGTGTGGGAAGACTTTTATTGCAGTAAAAAGTTTAAAACTTCACCAGAGAATTCACACTGGAGAAAAACCTTACAAGTGTTCACACTGTGACAAGAGATTCAGTGTGTCATGCATATCTGAAAACACATGAGAGGATCCACACTGGAGAAAAACCTTACAAGTGTTCACACTGTGACAAGAGATTCAGTCGTGTCATCAAATCTGAAAAAACATGAGAGGATCCACACTGGAGAGAAGCCGTACACGTGTGATCAGTGCGGAAGAGTTTCTCTATTAAAGCTAACCTGAAGCTACACATGAAGGTCCATGCGGTGGATAAACCACTGAAACACAGTCTGAAATCACGCTAAGAAGATTTTCATGTGATGAGCAACAAAGTCTCTTGTGTTAAGTTAGCCGCACATCACCCGCCACATCTCTCCTCTCCACCTATAGTTGGTGTGTGGTGAACACAGGACACTTTGTTGATTGATTGATGTCTATTAACTTGTGTTCAACCAACAGGAATGTGTAATTTGTCAGTTCAAAGTCAAAGCAAAAAGAAAATATATTATATACAGGGCTCTAGACTGCGATATTTGAGGATATTTGGCAAATTGTTATCTGCTCAATTCCAGATGCAATTCAGGCACCATTGTGCAGTCAATGTATCAAAATGAGCCTGAGAGAAATCTTTAAAATATTTGAACTTTTTTGAGAAGTATTCTGGAATTAAAGATGTTTCAACAACAGTGTATTACAAAATGCAGGTGTGTGTCACAGCCATCACTCTATAGTGCTTCATTTTCAAAATTGTAAATGCATATAAGACCAAATGTCTTGTGTTATGATAAAAAAACTGGTATTGTTAATCTTTTACAATCAACATGTGTTGAATGAGTTTGTCTCCTTAGTGTTGCGCCTGGAGTTAGAACATACACAGGAGCACAGAAACGCCACACAGCGTGCTATCTTCACAGTTCGTTAGCCATGTAGATGTTTTTTTTTTCTTCACAAATTTGTCTTTTATCATGTTCTAGTATCAAGACCTAGATGAAAAGTAATTTCATCCCATTTACAACCTGATCACAAGCCTCATTCCCCATCTCACTAAAAAGATGTTGATGGACTCCCTGTTGCTAGCCTGGCTCCGCCGTCCTATGCACTTCTGCTCAATTTTCATTTTGCTTCAGACTGACGTCTGGGCTTGCGGTGAATTCTTAGGTTTTCTCCTGTTGATTTTTAACCGCGCAAGTTTGAGTTGATATACGTCACGACGAAATCGCTTAGTGATCCTTAGTGACCTTTGAGGAAGTTAATGCTTATCAGAGTGGCCAGACTCTCAGGTCCCGGACACACTACTGCGTTTCTCTTCTAAAAACGGAGAACTGTACGAAATACGAATCTCCGTCCACACCAGCGCTTTACCTGCGTATTAAGAATTGATCTTCGTCCACATTAAGACGACTGAAAACGTGGATCACGTGACCATTCACCAACACTGGGCATGCGCGTGCTGGTGTAAACAGGAAACGGATTGACTATCCTTCAGATTTGGGGACGGGTCATGTGATGGGTGGCTGATGAATCAGGGAAGGACACGTCATGACTGATGACACCCAATCATAGAGCCAGAGCGTGAGTCTTTGCGTCATCATTTCTAAAGTCCTCCGTCTTGTTCCTGTCTTCACTAAAACGCCGTCCGGAGATTCAAAACGCAAAACGAAGCTGCAGCGTTTTCTGAACTTCTTCGTTTTAGGTCTTCGTTTTTTCCGTTTGAGTCTGGACGGGAGGTGCAAACGTAGCAAAAGGTCTCAGTTTTTAAACGAAAGCGCAGTAGTGTGGACAGGGTCTGAGTACAAATGAAATGTACAAGAGTCTGGGTAGCTCCAGACGACCTTGTTGCAGCACAGGACCAAATTTACATTATAATTGTCAACAGCAACCTTTCTCACCTTGGGTTAGAGTATGGTCCCACAAACACACAGGTAAATACGATCACACACACACACACACACAGCTAAATACAGTCACACAGATGTTCTCGTCAGGGCCGTAATAGAAAGAGTCCCTTACATTGGGGATGGGACAAACACACCCAAATTAGCTTCGGTTAAACATGCATATAATAATTTGGGTAAATGTGTAAGCTTTATGCCTCTATTTTTCTCATTGTCATGGCACACAATGATTTCCCCCAGTGTTTATATATTATTCCTTATAATAACATATTATTTGCAAAAAGTAAATGCATCTGTGTAGATGAGAGAATCATCTATCAGTGTATGCGTGTTGTTCACACTCTGTATTATGGCCAAGCAGGCGCTTATAATAGCTTCTGATTGTACGTCACAACGCACCACTGACTTTAGACTAGGTCTTTTCTGGTCAGTGGCGCAATTGTTTTCTGGAACTGGAAAATAGCACCAGGGAATGTTTGCGCTGAAACACGCCTCCTTTTTGAGCGACCCGCCCAGGGAGCGCAAGTACATTCCATAGTTTACGACGTACGTCTGTGGAGGAAAAAAGCCCGCTTTGCGCGGGTTGCAAATAGGAATGATAAAAGCGTTAGTCTATAAAGTTGTTTGCGCCGGGTGCAAGATAGGGCCCAAAAGGTTTAAAGGACAAGTTCGATATTTTACACTTTAAAGCCTTGATTTTGTATCGTTTTAATAAATAGATTGAAATTTGGACACATGCTGCTGTCCCGGAATTTCAGTTACAGTAACCCAAGGGCGTAGGTTTCAGGGGACGCTAGGTACTAGTCCCTATCAATATTTGAAATGACAATATGTCCCCACCAATATTTAGCAAGCTCCTCTGAACTGTAATTTGGATCTTTGCGCTGCTATTTGGATTCTGAATTTCAATGGCCAGGGCGACGACAGTACAAGATATGCCGTAATTTGATTGGGCAGTGGGTATGTGACAGGCTACACGTGTAATACCTGTGAGCACAATGGTCTCCTGACATTCTCTCACGTCCCTCGGCCGCCTGTTCGCCACCATTACATACAATAGCTAGCCTGGCTAACGCCACACCAGGTATCATTGAGAAAGAGACGTAGTCTGGAAACCATCTCTCACAGAGCAAGCGGAAGCATATATAAAGGTGGAGCGATGACGTGGATGAATCGCAGAGGAACAGGCCTGCTTTTGTTTGTATTTTGTTATATTTTATTTTGGTAGCCAGCATTTATTTAGTTTATTTCATTTAAATAAAGTTTTTATTTAAAGAACGCGGTTCCTGCCTCCTTCTTCCCTTGAACCTTGCTACCAGTAATGTTTGAAATTATTTTATTCCACTGTTTGTGAAGCACCTTGGGCAACGGCCATTAGTGATGCGCGGGTCAGCTTTTTTTCCAACCCGCGGGTCCCGCTTTTATGAAATGTATTTGGCCCGCCCGCAGCCATTGTATCTATTTTACAGACCCGCCCCGGCACCTGCACCGCGACCATTAAATAGACACTTGGAATCGTAAATGCAAAAGAAAACAGCCTTTATTTCTAGCCTTAAAGTGCTTAAACTGGCAAACAACAGATGATAATCAGGTCAAAAATAATAAAATAAAACAATGATAAACATTTTTAAACATTTACAAAGCAGCGTTTGTATCTAGGCCTAATATAGAATAGAATAGAATCAGATTTAAGACAACAGTTTACAGTCTGCTACATAACCGCTGAACTTTTGTTTTATGTAACACAAGGAATTTAACATTTTTACGTTCAACGAAAGCATTTAACGTTTCTGTGACGTTCGCTGTGCAAAAAAGAATGGCATCCACTGTACCCGGGTTTAATCTATTTCGCGCTAGACTCCAGCACCCGGCCAGCACAGCTGAATGTGCGCTCGCTCTGATGCACTCGTGGCCAGGATACAGAGAATCATTTTTGACACCTTGGCAAGCACAGGAAAGGCAACTGACTGCGACTCCCAGAAGCTTAGAATGTCCTCTCCATCCAGAAGAACTGGCCCTCAATGTACGCTGAACCTCATCTCTCTCGGCAACTTCTTCACTATCATCCTCCCGCTCACTAAACTCATCTCTTTATCTTTTGACACTCTCGACTTCGTCAACTAAAAATAAAATATAACAATATTTAACATTTTAAACATACAATGACCACTGTAGCTAAAAGTTTAATCGCAAGACCCTGGCTAATTATAGCCCTATTTGCTGGTGCTACTACTCACTCACCTCACACTTGCTGCAGGTGTAAGCGCGCACTGTCAAATTCCCTGACAAGTCTTCTGGCCTGGTCGTACACAACGTCTTCTCACCTCCGCTTGAAACATCTTCAGAGGATTTAAAACGGGGACAAAGAAATGTTTCAAACTTCGTGGGTGATGCCTGATGGACATTTTCTCGTTTCACAGCTGCTTTGCCCGAATATAACCCATGTATTCGGATCACCGAAACTGGGGCTGGCAGTGTTCCTTCAGTTTAAAAAACCAAAGCTCGACCAGCTGAGATAGTTAGATATGCATCACCCTCCATCTCTTCACTCGCAGTTTTAAAAGGCTACAAAAACTCAGGTAAGTGTGTTTAACACATCCAGCTGAATACCATCCATTCTGTGGAGCTTGATCTTTCTCCTGCAAGGCCTGTTGGATTTCACGGTACTCTTTTCGAGGATTTCTTTTTCTTGCCACGGTCGCTTTGGCACTGCTGGCATCCACATGTCCGTAACGTGAACCAATGTTAATTAGACACTGGGCTACGGAATGAAATCCATCTCCAGATACTATGTCGAAGGCCGCAGACTCGACAGCACAATTCAACATAAGCGTTCTGTGACCTCGGACTTGACATGTGCTGGTAATTTACTACTTTTAAGGAAATCAGTAATATTTTGAGACGTTCCACTGTCCTGATTTTTCTTGGACCCCCCACAAATATGTCTGGTCAATCTGGAAGTGCCCGTTTTGTGGCTCTCATGTTTATTTTTTTTACAAGAGTTGCACTTAACGTAGCCTATACAGCTATTGTCTTCTGTTGCAACTATTAGTGAGAACCGGTCCCAAACATTTGATTTAGCCTGACCTTTTTTTGTTTTAGTTACGTAAACTCTTGACTTCAATTTCTCCCGCACCTCTTCTTCCATCTTCTCTTTTCTCTGTGTTTGTTGTCTGACAGTGGGCAGGAGCTGCTTGGCGCGTCGCTTTCGTGACGTTTTCACGTGACATCAAAGCTTGGGAACATCACAAGTTACAGTGCTACAGCCTTCGTTAATGAACCCGCCCCAACCCTGACCTGGCCCTAGCCAGATGAATTTCGCTCCGCCTAGCTCCACTCATCCATCTGGAACCAATCCATTGAAATGGCGTTTCAGAAGGCTGGGCCTTATCAAAAATCCTTGCATATGATTGGATAAGCCACTTGTCTGTCATCTTTATCGACGTGCTATTTCAACCCCTCACACCGAAGCCAACCTGTGACGCTGATGAGAGCGACGCAGGAAAAACAAAACAGAACAGCCGACGAACGACTACAAGCCCTCTTTAGACGAACGACTTACAGAACTCGGTTTAACATTGTTACAAGTTCAGGTAAGATCATGTCAGATATGCAGTCGGTGCGTTCGCTTGATCGGCAGACTCGGAAGATGCTCTGGAAGAGGACCCGCTTTCTGAACAATCATTAGTCACTTTGTCACTACGTCACATCTATGAAACTCCCACCCTGCGTCCTGATTGGCTAAACCATAAAGTTGGTTGGAGAAATCACTCTCAATGGAAGAGGTTCCAGATGTGAGTGAAGCTAGGCGGAGCTCAGCGGAACGACATTCATCTGGCTTGGGCCAGGTTACCCCAACCCACCCCGCAAATAAAGTAACAATCTCTCCCCGCCCAACCCGACACGCGGGTTATGTGACGACCCGTGCATCACTAACGGCCGTTGAATTATGTGTGCTATATAGAAAAATAAATAAATAATAAAGATTTCTGAAGGATTTTAATCATTATGTTTCATAGCAAAGTTTAGAGATAGACAGTGGGGACATGCAGAATTTTTTGTGTGTTAGTTTTTTTTTTTACATTTTAAATTTCTAGTTAGCTTAATATGCAGGATAATTTTGCTTAATAATTAGAGTTTATTTTCATGCATTTATAATGTCCTGGGGACAGAAAATGTCACACTGTCGGTGGAATGGCTCTTTTATACTTATAGATAGCAGAATATAAATATTGTAATATAATGATCCCAAACATAAATAATGGTAAGGAAATAATTCACTGCATAGACAGAAATAAATGTACATAGTAATCACCAAATCCCCTCAGTCTGCTGACACCAATGAAATGAGCTTTAAGTCAATTTACAGGAGACATCAGCATAATAAATGAGGTGAAAACAGGAACTATTGTCATGAAATAAAGAGTGTTTTCAGCAGATCTGTTAATATTGATGATCCTCAGACTATCAACACTCATTCAACAAGACATTCAGGATCATCAGCAGATCTCACTTTATTCTGAGTGTTTTAACTGTTAGAAACACATCATTTGAGTCAGGATACATGATAAAAGCCTGCAAAACTGCTATACTGAAAGGCAATACTGCAATTTCTCACAAAATTACCATCAACAAACACATCAATGACACTAATGTAAATCACTACACCAGCATAATACATTAATTGGAATACAGTTGGATTTCTTGTATAGATACCTGTTAAGATTAGCGATAAAAAATGTTTAAAATAATGAATAAATTGGCACCAGTTACTGTAGGATGAATATAGACAGACATAAATGCTTATTAACATGTAAACATTGTTTAACATTGGTATTGTGAGAGTTGTGTGTTGTGTAGGTACGCCCTCTATTGTACAGAGGCGACAGTGGCGCTCATTTACTGAATCTTGTTTTACTGAAGAGGTACGTGTTCACATCAGTGCGATGTTCGCTTGAAATATACCGGTTGTAACTTCAGCTTTAGTGCACATGGTAACTTGTACGTGCATTTTATGATGAGTGAACATACTTGTAGTGAAGAAATTTCGAGAACTGCTGTTTTGAGTGCTTAAGAAATTGCTAGCATAGCTCTCCTCGTGGTTTGTTTTGCTGTATGCTAGCGCGCTCGCCGTTCTATCGTCTTGTAATGAAGCCCACATGTTTCAGTTTTACCTTTTCTTCTGTTAGGCTGATTCTGAATGGAGATATAATCCTGAACTTTTGCTCTCTGTGAAATTGTACAGGTATGTAGACTACTTCCAATACCGGGTTTAAAATATAATGTGTTCCTATAAAAGTTTTCTTGTATTGATTTGTGTTCAATGGCACTGATCAGCCCAGATGTAAAGCCTGTACATTTTGCTTCATGCATGTTACTGTGTGCAAACTGGTGAAAGGAAGATGGTTTATTCATGATGCTTAATGTAAAATATTATCTTTATTATGTATCACGTCAAAACGTCATTACCCATATAGTTAATAACAGAAATAACTCACAATATAACAGATACACATGGTAAAAACAAGGCTAAAACATTTTTCATGGTAATTTTTCTGTAATTTATTTTATGAGTTTTGAATGTGATAAAATACTGAGTCTGCATTTTACTTGACTAAGAGAGACTCTGATTGAAGATCGTCAGTGTCTGTCATCAGTTTACCAGAACGAAGTGCGAAGCGCGCCAGCTACACTCAGAAGTGTAATTTATTATAAAAACAAACTCAGTAATTGATACTTTTGATTTTGGCAGATCAGCTCCCCCAACTCTGGAATTCATCATCAGTGAAGCTCCTCCCACTGCTGTCACATCATCAGTGAAGCTCCTCCCACTGCTGTCACATCATCAGTGAAGCTCCTCCCACAGTAATTCAGCAATAAATGCTGTAAATTCCCATCAGCTACAAGTGAAGACGAGCATCAGAGCATCAGGAAGAGCTGAAATCTGCAAAGACTGAGTTTATTAAAGAGGACAGTGAGAACATGAGTGATCCAGAACCCTGCAGAATGAAACACACTGAAGATCCTGAAGAACAAAGAGGTTGGTGTTTATTCTTCATTCATTCATGATGCTGGAGAACATTCATGTTAGAAATATGCAAACACTTCATCACATTTAGATAAAGAGTTCAACTATCAAATGCTAGAGAATGTTCTGTGTTTTCTTCAACAAATGTCAAATCGTCAGTAAAGGAGGTTTGTGACATATTTATTTTGATTATCAATATTAAATCAAGCTAAATACTATTTTACATTTATTTTATGACTGGTATCCAATTTGCAACAACATTACTTACAGTCTTACAGTAACTTTGGTAACAGGGTTGATGAATGCAGTCAATGATACGGTTTGTGTAAAAACTGACACAATGGATTGAGATTATTTTCTCGTTTTCCCATTCAAGAAATGTTCTGTCTTTTTAAAAGGAGGAAAATCATGTCAGGAGTAACAGGGTTAAGTGAAACATGTAGGACACAGATCATGCTAATAAAAATGGTTTATTTAAAGGATTAGTTCGGTATTTTAAACTTAAAGCCCTGTTAAGATCGTTTCTGATAAAATAGAACGATTAAGATTGAAACTACTGCAACTACTGGGTCTATAGACTTCAACACGGAAAAAAATATTCTTATAACATAAAACCATACATTATATAGACAAAAAAGGAGTGTACACATTCATACATAACCATACAGCAATGTACTAAAAAAAATACAACAGCTCTACATTCTTCATTATCACAATACAAAGTTAAAGTCTTACAGGGTTCATAATTTTCACAATGTTTTTCCTCTTTTCAACCTTCCATATAAAAAAAAAAACAAACAAAAACAACAACACATAAAATAACAATTATTCAAATGTAAATAAATAAAGTCTTAATCTTTTACGAAAATTCATTGCATTCATTTCCAAAATCAAAAACTGCGGAAAAGCGTTCCATGCCACCATTGCTCTATACAGCACCGTCTTTTGTATAAGGTTAGTTCTACATGTAAGGTAACAAAAAGCGACTCTCTTGTTGACTGAAGAGTGGAATATTGATGCACAGCACTAAAAAAAGACAGTCTGCTGTATAGTATTTCTGGCATTTTTTGTAATAATAATTTTCCTAACAAAGTTAACAATGCAATAATTAATTCTACTTTTTACACTTAACCAAACTAACCTAATATTCAAGTCTTTAACAGTCCTTAAAGACTGTAACAGTCCTGAAAGAACAGCTTAAAACTACCCGAGCTGCTTTATTTTGAGCAACTTGCAATTTTCTTAAATTCATTTCAGTTGTACTTGACCAGATAATTGAGCAATAATCCAAATGTGATAGAACTTATGATTTTACTAGTAATTTCATCACTCGATTTGGAATACATTTTCTACAATGCTTAACAACTGCCAGACTCCTGCCCATTTTCAATAATTTTTTAAATATTTTTAGCTCCGTAACCTGATCTCTATTGCAACCCCCTACAGTCAGACTCAACACAAGCGAATCTTTTAACAAATACTTGGATCCCAGCTCCATACATTTACCTTTCTCTGCATTAATCACCATTTTATTGTCCTAATCCAATTTCAATTAGTCTCAGTTCAACTTGTAAAATTTTAACCCCAATAAGGGTTTGCACGGACGTATAAATTGTAGAATCATCTGCATATTGAGCGATGGTGGAATTCTTTAAAACAAAAGGCAGATCATTTGTAAAGATAGATAATAAAAGTGGCCCAATTACTCCCATTAAATGTTACAGTAAATTCCCTATTGGCAAGATAACTTTTAATCCATTCAATAGCAGATTTTTCAAAACCATAACAAATGAACTTTTCCAACAAAATTTTATGATCAAGTACATCAAAAGCAGCACTCAGATCTAACAATACTGTTCCAACAATCTTTTTATTTTCAATATCTTTTATCCAGTCCTCAAGTTATCTGAGCCAAAGCTGTTGTTGTTGAATGTTCCTTCCTGCTGATAAACAGAATTTATGAATCATTTATGCTAAAATACATACTGATTTGTTTCAAAAATAATTCTTTCCACAGTCTTACTCAGGATAGATAAAATTCTAATTCTGGGTTTAAATGCCTAAAAAGATACTGCATATTTGTAGTACCTCTCCCATGTATATACTCACTTTAACTTTTCAAAAACCTTTACTTATTTGTCATTATTTTGTTATTTAAAGTGTCAAAACGTCATGTGGTGCGACCGTCCGGCCATAACTTCTGTTTTGAAAACATCTTTGAAATTACTCTGACTTAATTCAGATTTATATACTGCACTATTTGGCATGATTTCCAAAATGTTTTGTAATCCTTTAAAAAAATTCTAAGCATTTGCATTTATATTTCCATCATAATATACAAACAAACTTTGTCCGATGATGTCTATTTTATGAAATATCATGTGGTGCGACCATCAAAGAACTACCATTTTGGGACTTATATGTTGAAAACTACTCAAACACAGGAAGTTACATCATAAACCAATTTACCAAGGACCCATGGAAGCAGCAAGCAGGTTTGTAATTCTCTCAAATTGGAAAAAAAATAAACCTTTGTAATGGTTGGTATGTAGTTGCCAAATTTGGATGTCATGTGGTATGACCTAAAAAAAATGTAATATTAAAGTTATTTCTACAAATATATATATTTATTATAAATTTCATAGTGACCTTTTTTGGCAAGCTAGCTTGTTTTGTTTAGGTGGCCAATTATGTGCCTGTAAATTATGACTGAATTTGAAATTGTCATGTGGTGCAACCAAATATAATGTGGTGCGACCACTGCAGACTGTTTTCAATGATAGATATATGTCCTAGATTGGCAGATTTATGCTTTTATATTCGATCGACGGTTTATTTTTAAAAAAGTACTTTACTTTAGTATCATTTGGAATAGATTTTTTCATTTGGAATAGATATATTTTTATTATAAATTTCATAGTGACCTTTTTTGGCAAGCTAGCTTGTTTTGTTTAGATGGCCAATTATGTGCCTGTAAATTATGACTGAATTTGAAATTTGTCATGTGGGTGCGACCAAATATAATGTGGTGTGACCACCTGCAGACTGTTTTCAATTATAGATATATGTCCTAGATTGGCAGATTTATGCTTTTATATTCAATCGACGGTTTATTTTTAAAAAAGTACTTTACTTTAGTATCATTTGGAATAGATTTTTATGCAATTTGGGATCTTTTTTATATATTTCATACAGTTTATGTTCACTCTTTGTACAATATGAGAAAATGCAAAAAAACTAGAGCATGTAATTTCAGTTTAGTAATACTGCTTTTATTTGTAGTGTATTTATTATTGCATATTTATTTATTTAAAACTATTTTACCAGATGCCACTGCCTGCCAAGCAAAAAATTCTTACCTGCAGCAAGAGCGGAGATAGAGAAGAGTGAAATATTATTACAGTTTAAAATATCTGTTTACTATGTGAATATATAGTAAACTTTAAATTATTCCTGTGATCAAAGCTGAATTTTCAGCATCATAACTCCAGTCCACTCAGTGTCACATGATCCTTCAGAAATCATACTAACATGTGACCCTAGACCACAAAACCACTCAATGGGTCAATGTCATATGGGTCACATCCATCACACATTTTTTTTTAAAATTAGATTTATACATCATATGAAAGCTGAATAAATAAGCTTTCTATTGATGTATGATCTCTTAAGATATAACAATATTTGGCCGATACAACTGAAAATCAAGAATCTTAGGGTGCTACAAAATTGAAACATTGGAAAAATCGCCTTTAAAGTTTTCCATTTATGTTTGCAATATTGCTATATTCACTCACAAAAATAAATGTTTATACATTTCTGTTAGAACATTTACAAACTATAAAACATCTTTATTTAATATATATAACATTATTATTTGTTAGAAACAAATTCTAAGTCAAGTTAAATTAAATGGTGCACTTGTGTTTGTGATGTGATTTTTATAAAAAAAAGTTTATTAAATGTTTATATTCAAGAAAATTATTTGATATTTGTATAAAATCGGGTTTAAATCATTTTTTGTATAAAATGGATTGTTCATTGATCTCTTTAAATAGATTTTTAACTATATAAGGTCTCCGTGTCATTTGGAGCGACCACGTGTCATGTGGTGCGACCAATAAAAGCAATTACTGTATTAAATAATGAAAAAAAAATTATTTATCTCTGTGGCTGAAATATGAATCACAGATACAGTATGCTTTAGTAAATTATATTTTTTTAAAAATTCTATCAGTTTTGTGTGATTTATAGGAAAAATGAGTCTGTTAACTAGATTTAAGAAGGCAACTCAGAATTATAGAACAAAAAATGAGATCATTATTTACAAAAACTCAAAAGAATTGCAAATACTTGGTTTCTAAACACTTTACTTACTAAGAACTTGTAAAATAATGTTTGAGCATGTTAAGGAAATTAATAAATTTTAAGATAAATCACGGTCGCACCACATGACATTTTTTAAGGCTACGGACAATTCATCTAGATGAAAAAACACTAAAATCACTTAAATTCAATTTTTAAAATGAATTTAGGTGTACACAACATCCTTAATGTTTGAACAATTGCAACAGATATTATTATTTTTAGTATTTTAAAATTGGCCTGTGGAAAATCCTTATACGTCATTGACCCATATATTAAAAAAGTCTAATATAAAAACAAATAGCACTCATTGCGATCATTTGTGCTGTCTTGGCTGTGATGGTCTCTGGCTTCACACAATCAAGGGGCATTTTTCTCTCCTCTTCTAAACTAGTGTTGTCAAAAATATCGATATTTCGATAAATATCGATACTGAAATATCTGAACTATCCGATACTAGCCGAGCGGTCACTTTCAGTTTCACTTCTCTCCAAAGGCACGTTGACAAACACCACACATGACGCACTCGTCTCATTCGCTCTGGTTAAATAGCAAAAAGGAAGTTAATTTGAGGAGAATAGCGCGGACATGCATTAAAAACACTGTGAGCGGCGAGCAGAAATCTCGGAGAATAGTGCGGACACGCGCTACACACCGAGAGCAGGCATGTCGGAGAATGAAAACAGACTTAACAGGCTCCAGAGGTACCATTTAGCAGCATATACTATGCTCAGCATCAGGGCCCGGGGTGTTTGTTGTTTGGTCAGACCTGCCCCACTTCTAATTAAAATCCTCAAGGAAACACTAACTCTTTTCATTTAACTTTTCTGAAACATTAACCAAGATGGCCTATTGTTGTTAATATGAGTCTGTGTTGTCTAGTTTTTTCACCGTTTTCTTAAAGTTAACATAATCTGACTGAGGAATTTTAGACAAGTAAATATTGTAACTGTGGTCAAATGTAAATTAGCTTGTGCCTATTTAACTTTATTATTTTATTCTGCAATTTGCCTTCATTAGTGATTATCATCAATTTGATTACACAGTATGTTTATTATTGCTTATTATTATACATTACTGACACTTTATCCTCCAATTTGATACTGTTAAGTGCTTTTATGTTACAGTATATTTTAATCTTTGATAACAGTAGGTAATAAAAATACAACGGATCATGTTAGCTCTGGTCCAATTAAAAAATATTAATAAATAGAACTCAGGACATTTTTGTTCATGTAAAATATACCTCATTGTCATGTTCTAGACTTGTTATATTTAGCTTTAAATAAAAAAATCTTCCCCCTTAATATTGTGGCAGTTTTTTTCTCTGTGGTATTGAAAATGGTATCGAATATCGATATTTTTCAAGGTATCGTATCGAAGTTAGAAATTCTAGTATTGTGACAACACTACTTCAAACTCTCCTGCAGCGTGAGCAGACTAGCCTTCGGCGGTGCTGCCTGGGGTCAACTCGCTGTATTGTGTCGGGTGTTTGTTTTGAGGTGCCGTATCAGGTTTGTTGTGTTAAATGTAGCCTTTTTCTTTCCACCTTCTTGAGATCCCAAGTTTACATATCTCACAGTTTGCTATGGCAATGTTGTTGTCATCAACTTTATAATGTTAAGCATAAATATACTGATAAA
>JAQIUQ010004269.1:0-70134 GCA_030378365.1 Hybognathus amarus
CCAGGGCCGGCGATTGCTATAGGCGAACTAGGCGGTTGCCTAGGGCGCCAAATGTGTTGGGGGCGCCGCGGGCGCGCGCTCTAACGTCGCCCTTGACCTACTTCACATTCTCTGCTACTCCCCATTAATCGAGAAATCACAGAGTTAGAATGAAAAAAATTAAAAATGTTTATTAAACATGGTCATCCTAAGGCGCCCCTCAGCCACACGTTTAATTACTTAATTAGGCTACTGATTATTAGACTGAATTGATGATTATTCTCGATCTTTTCCGGGGGGTTGCGTTACGTTGGGCAAGTGCTCAGCTGCTGTCGCGTTGATCGGAAATGAAGCGGTATAAATAAACCCTCTGGTCCACAGGGACGAACACAGAGAAAGCAACAAAATAAAAAGAAAGTCCAGTTTAAAGGTAAGCCTTCTCATCTCAGCCATAAAGTGTCAAACGCAAATTACGCAATAAATCAGGCGTAGCAGCCTGACCGACGTGCTTTTTGGGCTGAGACATCTCATAGCCTACTTTTATTATTTTTTTTGTCTTAACGGCCCAAAAAACTCGTACATCGGCAGCCCATTCGTTTTGTTTTGCTTAATTGCCGACGTTGAGTTGCTTCCAAGTCTATAGCTACTTACATGTATAGAAATTTGTACAAAACTAATTATGAAAGTTTCTTTTATATTTCATTGCATTTGTTTTACAATATAGCCTATTATGTTGAAGTGTAATGTAGATTGTAGACACTGTAACTAATAGTGGTTTGACATTTTCTTTGTTCAATTTGCACAGTGAATTGCAGCAGATTGATGAATTTAACATTTACATTTGATTTAAAAATGAAATGCACAACAGTGGAGCACAACATTTTAATGCACAACATTAAAATGCACAACAGTTGGGAATTCCAAACCCCCTTAGTTGTAGCAGCCAGGTAATAATTGTAATTTATCTACAACAAGTAGGCCTAACATTACACAGATAAAACAATGCAGCTGTAGGATGATAGAAATATCCTTGAACGTTATTTGTAGCATTTGTATGAACAATTTATTACAGATCCTTCAACTTGTTGAAGTTTTGGAGTGATTATAAGAGTATTTTTGTTTAGTTTAATAATTAGTCATCATCATTTTTGGGCATACTACTTAAAAAAATTATTAGTTACAGTTACTTCTCACAAATTCTCACAGAGTTAGTAACTGAATTAAATCATTATAAAAGTAACTAATTACCAGGGAAAGTACCTATTGTGTTAAAAAAGTTAAAATAGGCCTAACTTGGATGCACCCAATATTAAATATGTTAAATTAATTAAATGGATAGGACACTATAGAATAAATTATTATTATAAAACATTGTACACTTATCTACACTATTGTAATGTTTCTGTGGGACAATGTGGCTGACACCAATAAAATGCAATATATTATTTAAAAAATTATCATTACTATAGTAGAACAATACATAACATACATACTGTACATAATACACAATTTTAGGTTTAGAATTTATAATATTTGATATTGCACAGACCACCACTGGCCAACAAATAAGTCGTAAAAAAAATTATGCTTAAATGGACCAAAAATAAAATAATAATAAGGGGGGGGGGGGGGGGCGTGAAAATCAATCTCGCCTAGGGCAACCAAAGAGATAGAACCGGCCCTGCGCCCGCCGACTCTATGCACGATGTGATTGGCCCTTCCAGAGTTGGGGTTTTCCAGCTAAAAAGTCTATGGAGAGTTGCTAGATCACGCTTTGCTGCAAAATAATTTTTGCTGCCACTGGGGTGCGTCTGAGATTTCTAGGCTATGAATCTGTTGTTTCATCTGTTTCGTTCAGGATATAACAGAGCCTTTGTCCCTACAGGAAGGTCAGGGTCTGCTGCCGCTGGAGGTGGCATTGATGACCCGGGTCAATTCCGCTCCTACCTGCCCCAATGTCCTGCAGCTTTTGGAGTGGTTTGACCATCACAGTCACTACTCCATGATCCTGGAACGGCCAGTTCCCTGTCAAGATCTGGAGAGTTTCTGCGAGGAGAACGGCTGTGTGGACGAGAGATTGGCCAAGAAAGTGCTGGTTCAGCTGATCACCGCTCTGAAACACTGCGAGAGCCGGGGAGTCCTGCACCGGACGTCAAGCTAGGGAACCTGCTGATTTCCACAGCGTCCCATGACATCAAGCTGCTGGACTTTGGTTGTGGAGACCTGCTAAAGGACTCGGCCTACACACACTTTGCAGGTTAGCTTTGCGTTACAGCAGGAAACGCTCTGTGGATGTTTACTGAACTTTTGATGATCAAACAAAGAGAATATTTGTAGTATTCAGTGTATGTTTCTGGTCTTCTTGGGTTTCTCAGGTACTCTTGAAGACGCTCCTCCTGAGTGGTTTGTTCAGCACTGCTATCATGCAGGACCGGCCACCGTTTGGTCAGTGGGGGTGACGCTCTACAACATCCTGTGCTTTCCCTGTAGAGCCACAGAGAGGGACTTCTTCCCTAGAGAACTGTCATTAAGTAAGAGATAGCAAACATTCAGAAGTAGAAACCCAGGATAAGTTTGTTCTTTTGTGTTCCTAAAGACTGTAATGTGTTTAACAGAGTGCCGTCAGTTGATTAGCTGTTGTCTCAGTGAAGAGGCAGAAGATCGTCCCAGTTTAGACGACATCAAGCGGCATCCTTGGTTGCGCTGAACAGGTGACCAGTGACATTACACTTATCTGAATCACAGCAGACATGGCTTGGATTGTATGGTTAGGATAAGTGTAGATAAACAGTTATGATCATTTGTACAGGGTGAGCTGGAGAGACACAGGAACTGCAGAGATCTTCCTGATCACCCACAGAAAGAGAAGTGGAGCATGAACTAGAGTTTACATCCTCTGCTCCATTCTGTGTGGATGCTGGAGGAGCTGAACACACAGCGGCAGCTGAAACCGGAGCCCGGGCCAGAGATCAGCTAGTCGAAAGTAGCAAAGCCTGTGGCAAGCCGTTTTAGCTTTTATTCATTTCCAGGACATGAATTCTTGATATCAACAATTCAATTCTTGATATCAAACAATGTAATTCTTGATATCAACAATTTAATTCTTGATATCAACAATTGTATTTTCACTTTTTGTATTATCAGAAAATGCATTTCTGATATCAATATTATTATAACAATCACATTCATGATATCTAAGGAGAGCAGGAGAGTCACTAACGCGCATCACAGAACAGAGCAAGTCAAGCATTTGTGCTTATAAAACTTAAACTTTGTTTTTTTAAATGAGCGATCGTTCCGCTGATAAGACCCTTATTCATCATCTGGAATCATTTAAAGCCCTTTGAACAGTTTGCACTGAAACTGTCTTTTGGACCTTGAACCATTTGGTTCCCAATGAAGTCCACTATATGGAGAAAAATCCTGGTATGTTTTCATCAAAAACCTTAATTTATTTTTGACTGAAGAAAGAAAGACATGGACATCTTGGATGACATGGGGGTGAGTAAATAATCTGCAAAAGTTGTTTTAAAAAGTGAACTACTCCTTTAATGCATGTTTGAGCCGTTTCAACCCAAAGCATCTTTGGCTTATGTTAAAATAGCATGCCTGTGTCAGTGCCATTGTCTCAAGATCACATTAGTTTGTTTCTAAAAGCATGTTTATAAAAGCTTCTTTAATGCCCAAATTTTACTAAGGTCTAATCCTGGCTTAATCTAAACCCTGTCTGTGAAACCAGGCCTAAATTATCTGAACTTGAATGAAGGATCCTGAGGACAAGAGTCCTGGCCCTGACATCTCAAAGTCTTTGCTGCCACCTACTGGAATACTATAATGTGGCTTTGTGAAAATCTCTGCTCTCGTCCTCCTCCTCCTCCTCCTTCTTCTTATTATACTCTTTTTAACTGCTAACTCTTTTGGACAAATGCCTCTGAACAACATGCAAAGACATTCCTGTTTCCAAATAATTTTATTCATAGCCTATTATGCTTAATAATTAGGCTATTATTTTATTTTTTAAAATAATAATAATAACATTTAACCATTAGTTTGAATGATAATAAAATGATAAATCGTACATAAACATACAAAATAATTAGGGCTGTAAAACGATTAATCGCATCCAAAATAAAAGTTTGTGTTTATATAATACATGTTTGTGTAGTGTATATAATTATCTTGTATATACAAAAACACACACATGCATGTATATATTTAAGAAATATGTGCATGTACATACTTCAGGCCATCGGTTCCCAACGGGGGGTCGCGGCCCACAAGGGGGCCTCAGCGAGCTCATGTGGGGGGTCCCATCATATTTTGAAAAGTTTTGAACAATGAGCATTAAATAAAAGTCCTTACTTTTTTCTGTTCAAAATTTATATAATGAGCGAGTTCATCATAAATCCATCAATCCGTGTTTTTGTCTTATCCTGAACCACTATGGTACACCTATATAATACGTGTTTACATTGGGACTATTTTACACTGGTTCGGATCGCTGGCGCTGCGGAGTAGCTCAGTTGCCTACCTGCCTGACTCGTCACAGACGCACACAGAGAGAAGTAGTTCCAGCTACAATATTCTTCCGAAAGATGCATTTTTCTGTTAATAAACACTAGTTTATTATCGCTCGCTAAATCGCCAAAAACATAAAAAATAAAGCCTCACATTGATAAAGCCTCACAAATAACTTGCAAGTATAGTCTATATTCTTTCATTTTTTTACATTTTGCGTTTCAAATAGGGCCTACTGATGTTTTTGGTATTGTATTTTCAATATTATAGGCTATTATTTGTGCATAAACATATCTGGTTATAGTAAACACACCGTTTGTTTGAAAACAACATATTTTGTCATCCTTGCTGCAAGCTAACAAGAGCGATAATGTCATTAAATGTGAAGGGGGCCCTAAAATATTTTTTGGGGAAAAAGGGGGTCTCAGACCTAAAAAGGTTGGGAACCACTGCTTTAGGATATATATATATATTTTTACAAAATTAATATTATACATAAATATACATATTTAATATATTAATAACACATTTTTCTTTAGTATATACATGCATATGTTTGTTTTAATATATGCAAAATAATTATACACACCACACACACATATATTATGTAAACACAAACTTTTATTTTGGATGCGATTAATCGCAATTAATCATTTCACAGCCCTAAAAATAATATATATATATATATATATATATATATATATATATATATATATATATATATATATATATATATATATATATATATATATATAAGAAAATAAAAGAAATATACTATAATTCAAATTAAACAGATGTGGTAACCCATGGCATTTCTAAAATCATATACAAAAAGGAATTGTTGCACATAAAGTTAAAAGTGAATTGATAAAAAGCTTGTTGTTGTCATTTCACCATCATTTCAATGTTGTCATTGTTTTGTATGTCATTTCACCTCTCATTTTGGATGGTTCACCCAAAAAATGAAAATTTTGTCAATACTTATACTCACCCTCATGTTGTTCCAAACCTGTTTGAGTTTCTTTCTAAATTCTAAAGAATGTTATAAGAGAGTTGGCGGCAACAAATGCTATGAAAGTCGACTTGGTGCCGTCAAACTGTCTAGGTTACCAACATTCTTTAAAAATGTGTGTCCAACATAAGAAAGAAACTCAAAACAGGTTTAGAACATGAGGGTGAGAAAATAATGACAAAATGTTCATTTTTGGGTGAACTATCCTCTTAAATGAGATGAATCAAAGAACACAAGACTTGTAATATAAATAACCATGCGCTTCTAATTTTGTTTGCAAAGTTTTTATTGTTGTTGATCACATGGGTTGGTCAGACAGCAAGCTCTGAGAAAGCAGGCATAGGTGATATATCTGTTTATCTTATAATCAGTTGTCACACTGCTCTCATATTTGGCTTAAGAAGCAGCAGATCAAGACAATGAAGCTTCTGTGGCTCTGATCTGAGATCATTTGGCTTCTGTCTTGTGATTTTCCCTTGTGCCGTACCAGGGTATTAAAGGACAAAGCTCTTTCAAATAACTTATCTTGATGTGTATTATGTGCTTCTATGAATGAGCAAACACTCACTCACTTTATGTTCATATAGAGGCATGCTAGTAGATTATAAAACAGAGTTAATGCAATCTAAGGTTAATGAAAAGACCTCACCCTTTGGCCATCAACATTTCTATTGGACCTTGATCTAACACTATCAACAAGTTAGATGTTCAGTGTGTGAATAGTTATGCAGACACACATGCTGTTAACAATGAATAACGATTTACCACGTTAAGAGATTGGCTGACTTTTCGCTTCACTTTTGTATAGTCTATATGGTCTCCACTTATTAGTAAATGCAAATATGCTATATTCTGCACATTTTAGACCTCTATTTGAGTCACTGGAAAACAGAAATAAAAGTGACTGCCAGCAAAAAAAAAAATGCTTTACGGCAGAATCAATGCAAGGACTGCATAGAGAAAAAAAAATCTGATTTTGCTTGGAAAAAAGTAACATTGCTTTAGCTCATCAAAATAAGTTAAGCAAATCATACTAGATTCCACTAATTTTTAAGTCAGTTTTATGTAATTTAAGTTGAAATGACTTAAATATCCAAGTTTGACTGTACCTAAATATTTAAGTTTTCATTTTTTTTTTTTTTTTACAGTGCTATTGGCTACTAAAGTAAAGTCACCACCAAACTTGAATGTGAATGCAGCTCTGGTTCAAAAAACATGGTGCATGGTAGGCTATTATGTCCAAAAACATGATATTTGTTTATCTCCAAATAGCCAAATGTGATCGTCCTTTTGTTTTTACATGCTAAAATGTAAAAAATAGGGATATATTTTGTAATAATAAAAATGTATGATTCAAATATTAAATATTATAGGCTACAATTTGGAAAATAATATTTATTACGTTATTTAATGTTTTACTGTTGTCATAACCGTTATTTAATTATTATTATTATTATTTGTTATTTAATAATTTAATAATAGCCTATTTACTTTAATGTTATATATACACTACCGGTCAAAAAGTTTAAGATTGGTAAGATTTTTTATGTTTTTAAAAGAAGTCTCTTCTGCTCACCAAGGCTGCAATTTTTTGATAAAAATACACAAAAAACACAGTAATATTGTGAAATATTATGACAGTTTAAAATGACTTTTATATGTTAATATATATTTAAATGTAATTTATTTCTCTGAAAAAAAGCTGAATTTTCAGCATCATTACTCCAGTCTTCAGTGTCACATGATCCTTCACAAATCACTCTAATATGATGATTTTATGCTCCAAAAACATGTATGATTATTATCCATGTTGAAAACAGTTTTTTACATTTTTATTTCAAGATTCTTTGATGAATAGAAAGTTCAAAAGAACAGCTTTTATCTGAAATGGAAAGATTTTGTTACATTAAACACTACCCTTTAAAAAGTTTGGGGTCGATAAGAATTTGTATTTTATTTTGGGGGAAATAAATAAGAAATCAATACTTCTATTCATCAATGATGAGTTACATTGATCAAAAGTTACAGTAAAGACATTTATAATGTTAGAAAAGATTCTAATTAAATAAATGCTGTTCTTTGAACTTTCTATTCATCAAAGAATCCTGAAATAAAAATGTAAAAAACTGTTTTCAACATGGATAATAATCATACATGTTTTTGGAGCATAAAATCATCATATTAGAGTGATTTGTGAAGGATCATGTGACACTGAAGTTGAAGACTGGAGTAATGATGCTGAAAATTCAGCTTTTTTTCAGAGGAATAAATGACTTTTATATATATATATTAACATAAAAAAGTCATTTTAAACTGTCATAATATTTCACAATATTACTGTATTTTTTGTGTATTTTTTATCAAAAAATTGCAGCCTTGGTGAACAGAGGAGACTTCTTTTAAAAAACATAAAAAATCTTACTGATCTTAAACTTTGACCGGTATATATATATATATATATATATATATATATATATATATATATATATATATATATATATATATATATATATATATATATATATATATATATTTTTTTTTTTTTTTTTTAACCCTGCTCTTCCACAGATAGCGCGGGCCACTGATCTTTAGCCTCTGATTGTTGAGAATGTTTTACATGTGGGGGCGGGATGTTCTCGGAGAAGCAGAACAAAACCTTGCACTTGAGAGTTTTCCATATGAGTTTTCCCCCAATATACAGTGTTGAGGGGAGGAGTGAGGAGTTTAAGCTTCGGGTTCGGGTTTGAGGGCTGTCAGGACTCGTCATGGCTGCGGCTCTCGGGGCATGTCGCGCGCACAGAGGGGTTATTTCAGTGACACGGCGCGGTAAACACAGCTGCACTGCCCTCAAACCTCAATATGATGCGATTGTTATCGGCGCAGGTATGCTATGACATTCATGCACGGCCTAAAAAAACAATAAAAATGTAGCATGGCAATGTGCACGAAATTGAGTGCTTAAGTGGGCGGGGCTTAAACGCCAGTGTGTTTTTCCGATTGGTCGGTAGTAAATAATTATTATTTTATGTGAACTCCTCATTGTGTATTTGTTTTATTTGATATTTTCCAGTGTCGTTGGCTAAATTATTATAAATGTACTATTTATTGACTATTTTTATGATTATATCTGTAATGGAAGTAACCCATAGTCACGTGGGACCTTTTACTTTTCTCATCGCTCCTCAGAATGGGCCAATCACAGTCGTGTTTGAGTAGTCGTGGGGATTGTTTTTGTTAAAATAATTTCAATTAAACTTGAGGGAATTTAAATGTGTATGCCATTATGCTAATCTTTGGGATCGATAATTTTAAAAGATTAAGGGGTTCTGTTTACAAACGTACCCAGTGAGACAAAAAACGTCCAACAGATTTTAATGTGCTTTAATATGGATTTCGCCTTGCTGAGCCCTCATGCTCCTCCTGCAGGAAAACATTTTTGTGTACTATAAATTAAAACATGAAGTGTTCTACTTCTACTTTTTTTTTCTCAATCATTTTCTAAAAATGTTGTCTCAAAACCCTGCATACTTTGAACCACACTGTTTCACAATCAGTTTAAAAAAATCATGCTACATTTATGTGTAGCACTATAGCTAAGCTACAAAATCTCTATTGTCTCAAATGCAAAACTTTCAAGCATTCAAAACATCAAAACCAGTTATTTAACAGATATAGTGAATGATTGTAGAATCTTTTGAACAGCCTAAATCCCCTTTCTTTCCTTTCAGGTCACAATGGCCTTATCGCTGTAAGTAGTATATAGCTACACAAGATATGTTCTCAATACATGTTGCTGACCAATGATTGCACAACAGTTTCATCTCAAGAAACATTCTGTTGTAATTTGCCCAGTCAGCATATCTGCAGAAGGGAGGGTTGAAAACAGCAGTCCTGGAGCGCAGAGGTGTCCTTGGAAGAGCCGCCGTATCTGAAGAGATTGTTCCAGGTGGGTTGTTCCACCCAGACCAAGGTTGCCTGAATCCCTTACAGACTGGTGGCCAAAGTTCTGGTTCTCAAAACACTTTTGTTTTCATCAGTAATTACAAATTCAGAACTCATACAGTATGTAGTCTAAACATTTTAGGTTTAAGTTGATGATTGACCCTAAAGAAATATTAAAGAGTGTCTGCTTTGGATCACTGTAGTTTGTGTGACTGTAATGGGCTTTTTATTTTTATGTTCAGGGTTCCACTTTTCCAGGGCCTCGATATCTGCTCAGTTTGCTGCGTCCACACATCTACCAGGACCTGGAGCTCAAGGTGTTACATGTGTTTCGCTTTAGACAGACCTAAAAACCTGGTGAAAAAGAAGTACGCTTTAGCATACTTTTAAATGGAATAGCCTACTTATTACAGAAATAATATAGCCTACTTTAAAATATTAAACTTAATGTAATGTTTTAATTGTAAAGATTGCAATTAGATGAACTCAAGTGTGCTCCATACTTAAGTAGGACTAAAAGTCTTCATGAAATCTAAATTGACAATTCTCGTTTCGGTCCCACTTTATATTAAGTGGCTTTAAGTACTATGTACTTACATCGAAAAATAAGTACAACGTATTATTGTGTTTCTATTGTATTGTAAAACACTTTTGCTGCTATTGAGGTGTGATACGGTTAAGGTTAGGGACAGGCATGTGGTGGTAGGGGTCGGTTTAAGGGTGGGTTAAGGTGTGAGGGAAGGGTCAACTGTGTAATTACTAATGTAATTACATAAATTAGTTACAGCTGTAATTACATGCTTGTATTTTTAAAATATAAGTACAATGTAAAAACATGTATGTACACAATAAGTCCATTGTATCAAATTATTAATTTCAATGTCAGTACATAGTACTTAAAGCCACTTAATATAAAGTGGGACCCTTGTTTCTTTATGGAATATTGCAGTATTTACTATAAATGATTTATCTGTGAACATCATCATTATTACTTTTTTAAATTCATGTGTTCTGGAAATCTTTAATCAAAATAACTTCCGCTACCCTTGCAGTGACATCTCTTCTGTGATGATGTGTTTCTGGCATATGGGCGTGCAACCTGGAACTCACATGACTCACATGTTATTAAATCAAGTCCCGTCTTACATTTTTCTTGTTGGTGAAGCAGCTTCACTCGGATATATCGTCACAATAGGGAAGTAAAGACTATCACAACTTCGGTTGTGTGCTTCTAAGTAAATCTTTATATGTAATTTCATAATTTCTCCTGGTTTCTTTAAAATATTATTTTATTGTATTGTTGAATATACTGACAAGCATTTATGGTAAACTAAAATATACTTTAATGTTATTTCTATTAAAACTTGCAATTAAATACATTTGTAATGATGAAGTTGCATTTAGTACATTATATTATCTTTAAATTTAACATCAAATAACACACTACTGTTCAAATTTAGTTTAGTCATAAACAATGATTTAAAATGTACTTTAAAAGTAATACTTAAGTGAGTTAAGAAACAGTCAAAAAATTGGGTAACACTTTATTTTACAGTGTCATTGTTACACGCTACATGCAATTACTTTAGTAATAACTGTTAAGTATGCATAATTACAAAACTAAACCTAAACCACACCAAACCCTTATCATAACCCTATGTTAAGTATGTATAGTTGCTTAATATTACTCAGTACTTAAATATATACTTACAGTGTACCAAAGACACCTTACATTTTAACCTAAAATTGTGACCTTTTACTTCATTATTTTTTTTTAAATATACTTTTAAGATTTAAAGCACACTACAAGTGCACATTCAATACAATACGCACACTTCTTTTTCACAAGGGGAAGAAACGAATGTCCCACTTTATATGAGGTGTCTTTAAATATGCACTGACCTTTAAATGAATAATTTGATACATTGCACTTATTGTGTACATATTTTCCATTGTACTTACATTTAAAAAAACAAAACACCTGCATGTCACGATTTCTGTAATTTACTTCCCTTAAACCTTACCGTTCTACTAAACAGGGACTTTAATAATAGCACACTTATTTATGGTTAATAGTTTTTTTCTTTAAATCTAAGATGACAGCAGTGTGTCTTTCTGTGCAGAAACATGGCCTGAAGGTGTACATGAGGGACCCCTATTCATTCACACCCATGCTGGAGGAGAGGCGTAGGAGGTCAGCCACCACGGTCTTTACTGCTTGGAGCTGACATGGCAATGACCCAGAAAGAGATTGGCAAATTCTTAGAAGAAAGATGCCAAGGTTTTTATGTCATTGTCAAGAGGACTTAGATTTTAGAAAGAGCCCTTTCATGAACTTGCGTGTCATAGTAAAAAGCAAAACTCAATATGGATTTTATATGTATTTTTTTCTCTGTCCCATCACTAAAGGTGTATCCTGAGTTTTTAACCTGTTTGGAAACACTGGCCTGTGCCATCCACCCTCTTTTAGATTCTCCACCCGTTGACATTCCAGGACTGACTCAGGGCTCTTTGAAAAAGAGAATATCTGCCCTGAGGAGCTTGAAACCTTTGGTGAAGTCTGGTAATGATGCTTTGTGCTTATATAACAGACAATAAACCAGATTTTCCTTTTTTTCTGCTGCTGCTGCTGATATAAGTCAGAAAATCTTGTAAAACTAGGGCTTATAAAACTGAAGCAATAAAGTAAAATACATGTGCTTCTGTGTTTAAAGGGTTGAAGTTGGGAAAGAATATACCAGATTTCTATGAACTTGTTACAGCTCCAGTTATGAAGGTGGGTTAGGTCTGTTGTCCTTGTCCTCAGATTGTTGGGATTGTGCTCAGGTTAAAATATATCCTTCACTGTATTGGATTAATTGCTTGTTGTTATACTAAGTATGCATTTTCTCATAAAAAATATGAGAAACTTTTATAACTTTTGGCCAATAGCGTGTATTCAAAAGTTTGATCTGAAAATACATACAAAAAATACAATTCAAAGATGTTTCCTGAAATGCACACAGCATTAGCAGCTTTCTTTGTTGAAATTTCATTTTTTGTGTGTGTAGGTCCTCAATCGCTGGTTTGAATCAGAGCCGTTGATAGCCACATTAGCCACTGACTCTGTGATTGGTGCAAACACAAGCCCAAACAATCCTGGAAGTGGGTGAGGAGGATAGTAAACTGAATCAGTCTATCCTGTAATTGACGTTGAGTATACTGTATGATAAATTGTGCTTAATCTTGTAGATATGTCCTGCTGCACCATGTGATGGGTGAGCTGGAGAAGGAGAAAGGTGCCTGGGGTTACGTGGAGGGAGGAATGGGTGGGGTGTCTCGCTCAATCGCCAGCTCCGCCCGATCTCTCGGAGCAGATATTTTACAGACAGAGTAAGTATTCAGGTAGAAGGTGTAACCGTCTCCTTGAGCCATTGTTTCCGGACAAGCCATAATGATTCAAAGGAACCGGTTGTCCCACGGATATTAATCTGTCACCTTTCTTGGGGCCTGTAGGATGTTGAACGAGTCCTTCTCGGTCAGGGCGGTTCTGCCAAGGGTGTTGTGCTGAATGATGGAACTGAAGTCCACAGTAAAGTGGTTCTATCCAATGCCACTCCCTACGTCACCTTCAAAAAGCTCACCCCACAGGTACAGCCCTGATGGTATGTCCCGAGATCATGCCAGTTCTGCTATTAAAAGTAATGAATAACATTGGTTTTTACATCTGTGCATTAAGATATGGTCATGACCTCATGATTATAGAAATTTCTAGGTCATTCCTTCCACAGTTACTGTCATCCCATTCTGTCAACTTCTGTTGTTGCCTTGTGTGAGTCACTTTATCTGTTTACTCAAGGAGTGACCTTATTCTTTATCTGACAACACCGTCCACATGCAAGTGTTAGTTTGGTTTACAGTAGAAAAAAACAAAACAAAAAATAAAAAAAAATAAAAGAAAATATATATACATATATAATCACATAAAGGATTATTAGGAACACCTATTCAATTTCTTATTAATGCAATTATCTAATCAACCAATCACATGGCAGTTGCTTCAAAGCATTTATGGGTGTGGTCCTGGTCAAGACAATCTCCTGAACTCCAAACTGAATGTCAGAATGGTGATTTAAGCCATTTTGAGCGTGGCATGGTTGTTGGTGCCACACAAGCCGGTCTGAGTATTTCTGAATCTGCTCAGTTACTGAGATTTTTACACACAATTTTTAGGGTTGTGTGTGGTCTGATGAATCTTGATTTCTGTTGAGACATTCAGATGGTAGAGTCAGAATTTGGCATAAACTGAATGAGAACATGGATCCATCATGCCTTGTTACCACTGTGCAGGCTGGTGTTGGTGGTGTAATGGTGTGGGGGATGTTTCTTGGCACACTTTAGGCCTCTTAGTGCCAATTGGGCATTGTTTAAATGCCACAGCCTACCTGAGCATTGTTTCTGACCATGTCCATGGCCACCATGTACCCATCCTCTGATGGCTACTTCCAGCAGGATAATGCACCATGTCACAAAGCTCGAATCATTTCAAATTAGTTTCTTGAACATGACAATGACTTCACTGTACTAAAATGACCCCCACAGTCACCAGTTCCCAACCCGATAGAGCATCTTTGGGATGTGGTGGAATGGGAGCTTCGTTCCTTGGATGTGCATCCCATAAATCTCCATCAACTGAATGAACTAATCAATATGGGCCAACATTTCTAAAGAATGCTTGCACCTTGTTGAATCAATGCCATGTAGAATTAGGGCAGATCTGAAGGTGAAAGGGAGTCAAACACAGTATTAGTATGGTGTTCCTAATAATCCTTTGAGTGTGTATATACAGAATATAGGCAAAAATAGGCAAAATAATACCATTGAAACTAGTTTTTATTAACCCAATGTAAAAAATAATATTAATTATAATGTGGAAAAATTAACAACTGTTTTACTTAAATCTTAATGACAATTCTGAATAATTTATGTCTGTGGTTGTCCTGGTAAAGGGTGCCCTGCCAGAGGCATTCATCAGAGCCGTAGATCAGATCAGACTACACCTCTCCTGTTACCAAGATAAACGGTATGATTACAGATAATTTAACGCCTCATTTCATTGAACTAAATGTGCATTTTCTCATTAAAAAACCCTGTTTGCAAGGCAAAAGAAGAGTGCTGGTTCTGTGTAAATACTCAAGAAAGCTTTGTCGTTATCTTGAGACTTACTGCAAGCAAGACAAGGCCAAATATACTTCATTATGCAATAGAAGCATGAAAAAATACCAGCTGGAATTCATTGTCGTTTAATTTTTAATGGTGAATATTCAGTCACTAATTTAATTTAAATAATTATTAATTAAATAAGCAGAGCCGGACAATAACAGAGTAACAGTCTCCTTAAGTACAATTTTGAGGGATCTTTACTTTACTCGAGTATCATTTTTGGGCAGCACTCAAGACTTGGTACATTTGAGAGGGAAATATTGTACTCTTTACTCCACTACATTTCTATCCATAACCCTGAGTACCCTTTTCTTCTCCAAAAAAAAAAAAAAAAATAGAAAAAAGAAAAAACCCTCAATTTGTTGTTTCCCTCTCAAGCGTGATTGGATTGTGCAGGTGCCACTGATTGGGACAGCCTATCAGCAATCACCTTCAGCTTTCTCACCAAAGTCAACTCTATGGTCAGATTTAGATAAGAGACGAAACCATGGACGGAACAATGGATGAAGAAAGCAGGTCCATCCCGGTAATATGCTGACCCGTGGCCCCACCTCGCCAGACTATTTTAATTTTATGAATTTTCTTAAATTTTCTTAAATGTTATAAAGCAACAACAGGGGTATCAGTAGTTTTACTCAAGTAATGAAGCTATGTACTCTGTCCACCTTACATACTTGTATGAAAGCATTTGGGTCTAAATAAGTTGCTTGAAATCTAGTTCACATTTCTAAGCAGAATATTTTAGGGATATAAACAGTGCTGCCTTGCAAAAGCTGTCGATTCCTTACAAGATATTGTTGATTGGGATTATCTGATCTTTGTTTTTGCAAATGCACAGTGGCTTTGGACAAGCTGCCTAATTTCTTGGCTGCTCCGAATAGTGCGGATGGCAAACCAGGTCCACATCATCAATGTTCAATCCACCTGAACTGTGAGAGTGTGCAGGTTCTGGAGGAGGCCTACATGGAGGGCCAGCAGGACGCCCATCCTCCAGGTCAGAAAAAACCTGCAGTGCTGCATATAATGGAAAAACTAATATTTGCACATTACACACATGAAGGCATCAGGATATGTGAATTTGCAAGTCATGACCAGGGTTTCACAGACAGCAAATCTGTTGCTCTGGGTTTGGGGTTTATGGTGATGGTTTTCTATTCATTTCACCAAACCACAGCAATTTACATTATATCCTGATCGTCTTCTGGTGTTTTTGTTTAGGCCTATGATAGAAATGACAATTCCCTCAGTGCTAGATCCGAGCTCAGCGCCCCCGGCTGTCATGTGGCGTCTCTCTTCATCCAGTTTACGCCATATTTGATGGAGGGTCGCCGCTCTTGGACCGAAGAGGACAGGGAGAGATTTGCTGAAACAAGTACCTAGTACCTTATTTGCATTCTTGTTTGCCGTTTGCTGGCACAGGCATGATACGGATTGTGTATGTAAAAGGTCTCGAATGGCTAACATACAGTGTTGGAGAAAGTTACCTTAAAGTAATGTGGTACAATAGTGTATCCTGGTCCCACCAGACTCTCGTACATTTCATTTGTACAGAGAGTCTGGCCTCGCTCCATTGACCAGCGTTAATTTCCTTGTAGGCGGGTACTCTGTTGAAGTCTAAAACTACTGGATCTGCCCAGAGCCACTCTGGCTCTGCCATAACCAATAGCTAACGTTCGTGACGTATGGCGACTCAGAACTAGCTCATGCTATGAGCACAAACATCAAAGCCCAGACGTAGTGCTGAAGGAAAATAAAAATGATGGGAACTGTTGTTTTCAACTCCACCGTGGATAAACCAGTCAGACGGGAATCTGAAAATTAGTTGTCATGGATGAGGTAAAGTTCGATTTCTATAAATGTTGCATTTAATGACATGCTTGTTTTTCATTAAACTGAAATAGCCACAAGAAAAGTCAGGTTTAAAAGTAAATTAGTTATCACAGATGTTAAGTCACTGGACGAAGCTATGGTGGAGAGGGTTTGAAGTGCAAATCGTTGCTAATGGATCCTGACTTCGCCCTATGCTGCAGTATGCATTTAGTTTTGCATTCATTTACAGAAATCAGCTGCTTGAATGACAATTGCTGATGTTATTCGATTTTTCAGGTGAGATTCTCAATTCATTCAGTTAATGGATGCTCTGAGGTAAAGTTTTCAGACTGCAGACTCAGCAACGATTGTATTTAATTGTACAGTACAATCATAACATAGAACAGACATTATCTTCCTTTCATGTCATTAAACATAACAATATTACTGGCCATATACTGATGAGAAAGTGTGCGTCCGGTGTGCGATACTGGACTTTGTCCTAGACGTGGCGCGGCTCTTCTCGTCCGGTGTGCGACCCCTTCACAGCCAACAGTTCACATTCCGAGAATAATTGAAAAGAATAATTGTGCTCCATTCGATAACAAATGCACGAAACAAGCTGCCGTTTGTTGCTTGATAGACGCTAACGCACAACTACAACTTCCGCATTTGTCCAGGACTACACGTAGTACGAGCAGAAACCGAGGTAACGCGGATATGACACGATTGACTGCCGAACTCCCAGCTCACCCCTGCTCACACGCCCCGTTTCCTTGGTTAAAATCTAAATTTTCTCACGATTTAAACATTGTTTGAAACATTTGGAATATTGTAAGTTATCATCTTAACTAAATATATAACACTGGCCTTGTGATTTTGGGATATTTTAATGCAAAAATCTTAGGTATTCCACCTTTAAGCCTCTTTCACACAACGCGTTAATACCCGGGAAATTGCCGGGAATTTGCCATAATGCCTTCTGTGTGAACGCAAACATAACCCGGGATTGATGCCGGGATCGATGCCGAGTTGGGGACCTAGTAACATTGCCAAGATCAGTCGCGGAACGCGCACTGTATGAACAAAAGCCAGGACCAATGCCGTAAGGGGTGTGTCATAGTGATGACGCTCGTGCCATCGCGCGACTTCTGTTGCTCTTAGAAGAAAGTTTGTTTCGTCATCAACAAAGAAAGGACGAACAAATGTCTGCAAACTGGAATGAAGCAGAGACCAGGAACTCCTCACCATCCACGCTGAAGCGGAGATCGTTCCCCCGCTTTGTGGAACGTATGCGCGTGTACATGTTTTCGACGTGTATGTTACACGTCTCATTCTGACGTCATGTGTCTTTCCGGCATCTTTACGTTTTTGTGTGTGAACGCACTCACAGATCCCGTCAAATCACTGGCAGTGTGAATGAACCGAAATCAAACAATTCGGGGACAAATGCCGGGTCACATTATCCATGTATTTTTCGGAATCTCTGTGTGAAAGGGGCTTTAGGTGGGCGGAGCCAGGCTAACAATATTGCGCTACACCTTAAAAAAATGACTAATTATGTTATTTAGTCTATGTTCACACAGCTGCAGAATACAGTTGTCAATCGTGTATTTAAGGCCTTAATATGGTTATTTTCACGCAGCTATAGACGAGAGTGAAAAGTGCATTATATAACTGAATTCACACCCGTACATTTTAAACTAGTTGTCTGTCAAACAGAGTTGCGTTTTCCGTACAGTGACTTTACATGCTGCTTATCTTCCATAGCATGATGCATCGATTATTCGTTAAAGAATTCAACTAGCTTGTCACGAGTCACGACTGTTTTCCGTAACCTTATTGTCAATCCATTTGAGAATTTAAAATTATATTACAGACATGGCATCTGAGGACTAATTTTTTTTCTCTGTTATTTTGCTTTCAATTATAGACTCATTTTTACGTACTAGAGCACATACGCACATGCGCACCTTTCAGAAAACGGTGCTTCTTTCGACATACTGAAAGACGCAAAATACATTTGTATGTTCGAAGTGAAAGATATAGATTGTACAGAAAGTCAGCGTTATTTCGCACAAGATAAGTATTTATTAAGTCCACGTCATGCAAAATAGAAACTATATATGCTAACCACAGGTCAAGAGCTGTTGTTCCAACCACACAACTTTGCAATATACTTTGCGAATGTTTGTTGGAACTATAGTTTTGGGTAACACAAACTCGCTGACCTACTCTAAAAATAACTTGCGACCATAGTTGGCTAACAGTGCTTTCGGGAAACTCACCCAGTGCGAGAGAGCATTGTTGTGTGTGGTTTTGCTTCGGTAAGTTACAGTGACCAAGATAGAGTATGAGCTTTGAGTCATCTGAAGGTTTTAGATACAGTCACTGTTCTCCACCAGAGCTGTTCCCCACAGTTTTGTGTTCTAAGTACAGACAGTATTCAAGACAGTTTGAACGGGACATTTCAAGACTAAGTAAATGCAATTTTTTAATCCCAAAAACGGACAGCGTGAACTTAACATTTTATGGAAAGTATGTAATACAACTTCCCTGTAACCAATCACGTCAACGTGTGATCATCAACGAGTAGATCTCTGTGCTGGTGCGAGTGAGTGGAGGCGGGGCTCATTTGCATATTCATAGGACCACATATACTAAATTAGGCAAGGGTGTAGAGTTGCATTCAAGCTATTTTAAGACATGAAAAAAAAATGTTCATGGAAAACCCTTTTAAATATGTCCCTTTGGTAATCAAAGAGGAGTTTGAAGAGATCAAAATATTTACTAGAGATACTTTAACATTACGGGTTATATTACATACTGTACTGTATAACTCTTATTGAAAATTAAAAGTCTTGTGTTTTTTACTTTTGTATTTTTTGTCTGTTGCCAAGTGCGCACGCACGAGTGACTGACATTATGGAGAAAAGAGATTTAAGAAAAATGTTAAGCATATTAATTAAACTGATAAGTAAAGTTAGTTACTATACTTGTTACATCAACAAAGTAATCTGATTACATAAAATTAAGTTACTTGTAATGTGTTAGCCCCAACACTGTAATATATATATATATATATATATATATATATATATATATATATATATATATATATATATATATATATATATATATACACTACCGGTCTATACACTAAAAGATTTTAACAAATTATTATTTTTACCATATCATATTTAAAACTCTCATGTTCATCAAGCATGCATTTATATAATCAATATAGTATAATTATATGTATATAATATAAAATGTTTTACAAGAACAGAAATTCTTGTCTAGATTCTTATGTGATATTTTCTGTATTTTAAAGACCACCTAAACATTCCCACTCTGATAGGTGGGCATAAACTACCTACTTTTTAGACGCAGTGACACAGTTTGTGCTACTACAGTGATACCACATGCCTATGCCTTGAAGTAATACAATCTTTGTAGTAATAGGTTCTTTGTTTCCTGTTTCACAGCATTCGACTGGGTTGAACGTTACGCACCTGGATTTAAAAAGTCAATAGTGGGCAAAGACATCCTGACCCCTCCTGATCTTGAGAGGGTCTTTGGTCTCACTGGAGGGGTATAAACATATTTAATTTAAATTGACATGGTCTTTTTATAAATGTATTGTTTTGTTAGTAATTTTCACAATCATACAGAATCTAATATAATATTGTCTTTAAATCTCAGTTAATTGTTGTAAATGTGCTTGTCATAGCATTAATTACATGCATTTTTTTTATATGCAACAGAATATATTTCATGGCTCAATGTCTTTGGATCAGCTTTACCTGGCGAGACCTTTGCCCTCTGTCGCAGACTGCCGCTCACCCGTCAAAGGATTGTACTTATGTGGCAGTGGCAGCCATCCAGGTATGTGCCTGAATAAATAAAAGCTTAAACAGTACGTATTGGGTTTAGAAATGTCATCAGTGTGATATCACGTATCATAAATCCAGGTCAGGTAAATGTGGAATTTGACGTGCCTGACCTCCCCTGTGTTCTCCAGCATTTATCTGAGCTTGTCTCATTCAGGTGGTGGTGTTATGGGTGCAGCCGGCTGGAATTCAGCTCTCAATGTTCTGGCAGATTTCAAGCGACTGTGATCTCGGCCTTCGATGGATGGGGAATATCACTTTCCAATGGGATATTTCAATGAAAAGAGAGATGAAGACAAATAGTAAAGGGATAGTTTACCCAAAAAATGAAAAGTCTGTCATCATTTACTCACTATTATGTTGTTCCAAACCTGTATGAATTTAAAGGAGTTATTTTAGAGATGTTGGTAACCTGACATTGACTTCCATAGTATTTTTTTTTCCTACTGATGTCAATGGGTGCCGTCAACTCTCAGGTTGCACAAATTTTTCAAAATATCTTATTTTTACTGCAACAGAAGAAGGAAACGCATACAGGTTTGGAACAACTTGAGGATGAGTAAATGATGACAGAATTTTCATTTTCGGGTGAACTGGCCCTTTAAGTGTTGTTGACATTGTGTGATTTTCTGTCTTGCACAGTTTTTAAAATACACTCCCACAATGTTACCCTATTCCATCTATTGTTTTTTTTTTTTTTTTTTTTTTGATGAAATTTGAGATCATGTAGTCAATTATAATGAAAATAACTGAATCCATTGGCTATGTGTTTTGTATAACCTGAGATAGGAAATGTGAGTAGGTTCACATTGAATGTTCTGACAAAAAGCTATGACATTGTTTTTATAATAAATTCAATTATATAATTTAGATAATTGATAATAAACTTATTTGGTTCTATGAAAGTAAACGGTCTTTGTAGCTTTATTGTTTACCTCTAAATTCTTATTTTTTGCTATTCTGCGCTGTGAAGCCAGTGATGCAGGACTGTACTTCATCCCAAATAAATTAATTACATAAAATAATCCACAATTATTTCTTTAAAGGGTTATTTCACCTTAAAATTAAAATTATGTCATTAATGACTCACCCTCATGTCGTTCCAAGCCTGTAAGACCTGTGTTCATCTTCAGAACACAGTTTAAGATATTTTAGATTTAGTCCGAGAGCTTTCTGTCCCTTCATTGGAAATGTATGTACTGTATACTGTCCTTGTCCAGAAAGGTAATAAAGACATCATCAAAGTAGTCCATGTGACATAAGTGGGTTAGTTAGAATTTTTTGAAGCATCGAAAATACATTTTGGTATGAAAATAACAAAAACTACAACTTTATTGAGCTTTTTTATGTCTTCCGGTTCTGTCAATCCGCGTTCAGTAAAGCTGATGATGTAAGATGCTGCTGACGTGTTATCTGTGCATCCGAGCTTCGTTCACAGACTGAGGGAGACGCACACTGTAAACAAAACAATCTTCGCAAACATGTCTAAGGATTTCGACGCAGAGGAAGACTTTAATTTTTTTGCCCAGCCATATTTGTTTGAACCTGAATACACGGACGCACCAGATAACACGTCAGCAGCGTCACTGAAGCGGATTGACAATCGGAACCGGAAGACAATAAAATGCTGAATAAAGTCGTATTTTTTGTTATTTTTGGACCAAAATGTATTTTCGATGCTTAAAAAAAATCAAACTAACCCACTGATGTCACATGGACTACTTTGATGATGTCTTTATTACCTTTCTGGACAAGGACAGTATACCATACATACATTTTCAATAGAGGGACATAAAACTTTCAGACTAAAGCTAAAATATCTTAAAATATTTTTTGGGGGGAACTATCCCTTTAATGCATGTCATTTCTCAATGTACATCACAGCACAAAGGTGAGACTTTAGGAAAACAAATATTCATTTAAGCCTATGTTTGTTATAACTTTCTAGCATGAGTTCACAGAAATGAGAAGAGTTCACAACTCTTCTTATTTCTACAGTCTCTACAGTATGTAAACTACAGACATTATGGAGATGTCCTGTATGCTTGGAAAATCCAAACAGTACGCATGCCAAATGATCACAAGCACAAAAGTAATTTCAAGTGTGATGAAATGTTCAAGCATGATTTTTAACATTTCTTGATTAACTTATTTTATTAATTTGCCAAAATCTACAGCATAGTGCGTTTTTAAAAATGTTTTTTTTTCTCTCTCTCTCATTTTTTTTTAATGGTAACTGGATTAAAGTCAGCAAAAAATGCATTATGCAATATTGTCTTCTTTCCTATTGTGACGTGTACCCGAGTGAAACTGCTTCTTGAACCAGAAAAAAAATTAGGCCGGGACTTGATTTTGTCTATTAGGGATTGATTGTATGGTTGTAGATTGTAGATTGTTATTGAGACTTCTACCTCAGTAGCCTATAGGCATATTCGTACTCGGGACTAATTTACTATTCTTATTACTTTTTTATTTTATTTTATTAAACACACTTATTTAAAAAAAAAACAATTTACAAAATCTCGTTGGGAGACTCATGTGCATAACAGTTAAATTGAACAAAATTCGATAAACAAAATAAATACAAATAAATATAAAATAAATTAAGCAAAGGCATTTCAGTCCATAAGGCATGTCAGTTATTCATATATATATATATTGTATATATATATGAAGAGTTCAGATGCAAAAGCCTCTAAATGCCATTTAAAATTTTCTTCTAGAATGATATTTTTTATCAAGCCTGTATATTAAATTTCAGTAATTTCACTTAAATGGCAATGAAGATTACCTATTAATTGTCATTCAAGTGAACTTACTGAACTTATATATACAAGCTTGATAAAAATGATCATTCTGAAGAAAATTTCAAATGGCACTAGAGGCTTTTGCATCTGAACTCTTCACACACACACATATATATATATATATATATATATATATATATATATATATATATATATATATATATATATATATATATATATATATATATATATGTATGTATGTATGTATATATGAAGAGTTCAGATGCAAAAGCCTCTAAGTGCCATTTGAAATTTTCTTCTAGAATGATCATTTTTATCAAGCCTGTATATATAAGTTTATATGCACTCAAGCGCCTCAGTCTTCATATAATCATACAATAAAGTTACATGGAAGCTTTACAGATTATAATGACAAATATCTTAAGAAGTTTCAAAGAATCAAAGTATTCCCTCAGTTCAATTTCAAACACTATTATGGATAGATTTTTAATCTGCCATTTGCATTTATGACTAGGTTTTTTTTTTACCCGCCGCTTTGTTCATATTTGTGGTTAGGCTATACTAAATTTGTTTATGGTCCTGTAATCTTACTGTAAGTCTCGTCACAAGCATTTTAGTGCCTAATGTCCCCAGTGTAACTGAGCAAATGACAAATAAAAATGCTCTTGACTGGACTTGAGAAGTGTGGCTCCAGGACACATGGCCCCTGCGGCCCTTTAAGACGCTTGTTCGGGGAGGCGCTTGAGTGCAGTTCAACACACCCGCCTGACGCTCCGCTCGACGCCCAGGAAGAGAAACAGCTGCACATATATCGCCACAAGTTTAAATATGTCGACTCATATGTTGTTTTAACATGTATTCGGTCGTGTATATGTTCCTGTGGTGTTATTGAGGGTAATAATGCTGGATGGTTGGACTAATGAAGTTCGGTTTGGATTTCGGCCGGTTACTGGGGCTCAGCGGTGAGTTTCACGACTGCATGGAAACTTTGCTTCTGCCTGTCCGAGTTATAAAGTTAGTTTTCCATGAATCGGAGCGTAAAACGAAGCTAGGCACAACCCGTTTATCTCGCTGTAACGCACGTTAGTGACCGCAATAAGTTATCTAATGTGAGTCAGATTTATTAAAGCGTATTAAACAAATCATGATGCCACTTATGCGATTGTTTTGTAACTGCGGTTGTCACCCGGCTATCTTTTTATTTTTGTCGAGGGTAATTATGTCTAAAGCAATATGTGTCAAATCCATATTTAATGTTCTATTATTACAAAGACTAGCCAACGAACTCAAGTTAAACGTTGTTAGCTTAATCTCTCACATAATCTGTAATTTAGTAACTTATTAAATTAAAGAAATTAAATGCAGCCTATTTACCACAGGTTTTTGTTTTTTTATTTAATACAAAGTTAATTCAAATGCTAGAAATCACACGCAACAGTCCTGTGAATCACAGACACATAAATGTGATTTCAACTGCTGATGATTTCCTGTTTGAGTGTGTTTTTATTAAGAATTGACATTTCACACAAACCAATTCATATGCATCATAAATTAGTTATAATGTGTAATGGTTTTAGCATTCTTGTAAATTTAAGCACACATGAGTCAAAGGCTGTCTCAAGTCTAATGGCAAAAAATACCTTTTAATACAATAATGCACATAAAGGTTCTTCAATGTTTCTTTAGGATAATCAAAGAAGACATTTGTGGTTAAGTCTAGTTGCCCATATGATTCTTTGGAGATTTAAACAACAGTTCTTGATCTATGTTGGAAAATCCTAGCTGGTAGCTGCAATTGGAACATGATCTCTGGTTCCTAGTTTTTGGAATGTGGTAGGTTGACCCATAGAATATGTATGTATGTATGTGTGTATATATATATGTGTATATATATATATATATATATATGAGGCACATAGATGCCTCATTTTGTTGGCCGATATACATAAGCTGTTCTCCCTGGAATGGTCAAAGCCGGTTTATGAACATTTAAGAGCGAGTAACCATAGTTAGACACATGTATGAATATCTAAATCTGTAATAGACTTCACCAAATGAATTTCACATCCAATTTCAAATCTCAGTGGTTTTTACAACCAGAGGGTGAGAAATTTTGTGGCAACTGTGAGTGATGACTGCATCTGAAAAGGTGGCTGACATGCTGATGACATGTCTGGATCGGTGGCATCTTGGAAGGCCAGCCAATGATCAGATAGAAACATCTTAATGTTCCCACTCGGAGCTGTCAGTTTTAAGGGTTAGTTCACCTAAAATTGACAATTCAATCAATGACTATATTTACATACAGCCAATTTTCGGGTTATGGTCGTTTTAAGGTCCCTATTCCCTATTAGGAATAACCCGTTTACATGCGTGAGCACTAGCAGAGAGAGTTTTTCCTGTATACATGGAATTGCAATATCCCGATGTAAACGTCGACGCGCGATTAGCGTATGGACATACGGACAACCTTATGACGCAATATGCGTCATTTCCGATTCTTCTTCCTGTATCCAAAGACAACAACAGCAGCACTTGAATGATGAATAGTTCGGGGCAGATAGAGATTGCCTTTGTTTGCGCTTTAATACTGGTAACATTACTGACCTCGCTCCAAAAGTATGCTGTGCTGTGTCTCGCCATGTTTACTTCCGAATAGAACATGCGCAGAACACAAATCACTATGGGCATATGCCGATACGCGTTTACATTACCAAAATTTCGGGTTAGAAAAGGGGTACCCCAGGTAAAATATCCCAATTTATAAAATCCGGGATATAAGCGCATTCGTGTGTTACTCATTTCATTTGAGCTTCTTTAAGAACCAATGAGGTTCATTCTTGTGTTCTGCAATACATTTCAGCTTCTTAAGAACCAACAAGCTTCATTCCTGTGTCACGCATCACATTTGAGCTTCAAGAACCAATGAGGTTCATTTTTGTTACGCATCACATTTGAGCTTCTTCAAGAACCAATGAGGTTCATTCTTGTGTTACGCATCACATTTGAGCTTCTTCAAGAACCAATGAGGTTCATTCTTGTGTTACGCATGACATTTGAGCTTCTTCAAGAACCAATGAGGTTCATTCTTGTTTTACGCATCACATTCGAGCTTCTTCAAAAACCAATGAGGTTCATTCTTGTGTTACGCATGACATTAGAGCATCTTCAAGAACCAATGAGGTTCATTCTTGTGTTACGCATCACATTTGAGCTTCTTCAAGAACCATTGAGGTTCATTCTTGTGTTACGCATCACATTTGAGCTTCTTCAAGAACCAATGAGGTTCATTCTTGTGTTACGCATCACATTTGAGCTTCTTCAAGAACCAATGAGGTTCATTCTTGTGTTACGCATGACATTTGAGCTTCTTCAAGAACCAATGAGGTTCATTCTTGTTTTACGCATCACATTGGAGCTTCTTCAAAAACCAATGAGGTTCATTCTTGTGTTACGCATGACATTAGAGCATCTTCAAGAACCAATGAGGTTCATTCTTGTGTTACGCATCACATTTGAGCTTCTTCAAGAACCATTGAGGTTCATTCTTGTGTTACGCATCACATTTGAGCTTCTTCAAGAACCAATGAGGTTCATTCTTGTGTTACGCATCACATTTGAGCTTCTTCAAGAACCAATGAGGTTCATTCTTGTGTTACGCATCACATTTGAGCTTCTTCAAGAACCAATGAGGTTCATTCTTGTGTTACGCATCACATTTGAGCTTCTTCGAGAACCAATCAGGTTCATTCTTGTGTTACGCATTACAATTGAGCTTCAAGAACCAATGAGGTTTATTCTTGTTTCGCATCACATTTGAGCTTCTTCAAGATCCAATGAGGTTCATTCTTGTGTTCTGCATTACATTTGAGCTTCCGCTAGAGGTTTGTTCTGGTGAGTCAATCAGGTTCGGTTGAGCTACTGTTTTATGTTCGGTGATCAATGTTTATATGTGAATATAAGCCTAAGTTCAATCTGTTCATTGTATAAAACAATCAAGTCTCTTCAGAAAATTGACTAAACCACTCAATTCATACGGATTAGTTTTGCAAGTGTCATTTGCGTAGCTGTCAATGGAGGGACGGAAATCACTCAGATTTCATCAAAAAGATTTGTGTTCCGAAGATAAACGAAAGTGCTATGGGTTTGGATTGGAAAGAGTAAACTGAATTTTATTTTTGGGTGAACTAACCCTTTAAACTGGATTCTTCAGACCAGAGCTCTGGTTGCTCTTTAAAGAACGAATACATGGATGGTTTTATAAAAAGCTACAGAATGAAAATTGTTTAGGGAACTTGAAAAGGTTCCCCAATGACATCAGACTGTAAAGCGTTTAATTGGAACCTTTGTTTTTCATTGAGGTTTTTGTGTGCACGCATTGTCATTACTAGTATTACTGCTAGTTTGTGTTGTCTAATGTTGGGCTCTACTCAAAGTTTGTGGTAGAAATGTAAATATGCTTAAGAGCATGATCCATCATTAAATGCTGAAATGTACGTAGTTTGTTTCACCTACCAGGGCTGTTGCTATATTTGCCTGTCTGTTGCATTCACAGTAAAATGATCTGAGATGTGGAAGTTTGACAGGGTATCGCAGTTTGACAAGTAGCTTAAATAAACATCTTTGTTAACATTTGTGACACATGATCCTTACAGTCCTTTTCTGCATGCAAGTCCACCGCTGCTTTAATCAAACGGATTCAGCATTCTGAATGGTGGCAGTGAAAACCGTATCAGTGGGGATCTTTTGCATGGAACAGTTTGCATGATCCAAGGAAGACGTGACTAGCCAGGGGCCACCTGCGGTTTCTGTATCTTACCAAGGTAAATCAGTTTTTTTTTTTTTTTGACCACCATTGTCACGAGGCCATGGATGTGTGAGATGACTCACTAAAGGGGAAGTCTGCTGCTCGATACATCACTTCTCTGCAACCGCAGGACTCGTCTCGGATCACGGCCTGCTTCATTTGCATTTGCCTGAGATTTGTGGTGCTACTTTGGCTGTGATTTATAACTGAAATCAAACTATGTGCATCTCTTTGCTGTGTGAGACAACTTATGTGGGATATTAAGAGTGTTGCAACGACTAATAGGAGTGGTTGAAGGAGTTTTTTTTTTTAAAGTGCCTACTGTATCTTAATTTCTCTGTACCAAAGGAATCAGTTAACAAGCTTGTAAAGTTCTGTCTCTTTCTGAAACAGGAATGTTATTGTTTGGCTAAGAAATGGAAAAAAATAAAAGTGTTTATGTAGGTTTTCTGACATTGCGTAGATGGTTGTGGATGATTATCATCACAACCCTGGGCTGAATCAAGGATAAAACCATCTCTGAGCCATCATGAATCCCATAAAAGAAAACAAAACCTGAAAAATTTGTCTGAAAACCCTTTGCTTAGATTAGCTAATGGAAGAGTCCAAAAATCTGTCGTTGGATGGTCTTCAGAGCAAGTATTGTTTTACTAGGACGTTGTTTAAATGTCTTTCTTGTGGAATGTTTTGAGCTGTGTAGTTTATGTGAGGCCGTGTAGCTTGGAGAAATGTTTGCAAGGTCTTATTTTACCATTGCAGCAAGGAAACTTTAAGATAGCTGACAGCTGATAGCTTTTGAGTGAGTGAGGGAGTTTTATTTATTTTATTTTATTTTTCCCACGGGTTAACGTGACTTTTCTGTGGCGGACATGATGTGAAATTAAAATCTTTGCACAGCTTGACCCTGCTAATGCTAATTAAACAAAACCCTCTGCTGTCAAAGTTAAAAATATATATGACATGGTCCTTAGTGGCTGATGCAATTAGAGAAGTAAAAAACAATACTTTATTGTGAGAAATTGTTATGGGATTGTAACGGTTTGACTGAAATGTCATTTAGGGATGGGACGGTATGAAAATTTGATATCACGATTATAGTGTCCAAAATTATCTTGATTATCAATTTTATCACGGTTTTGTTAAAATTAGATGAAAGTGTTCAAAAAGAACTGATACTACTCACACTGAAAACATTTCAACAAGTTTTATAATTGAAAATCAACAAACAACAAATAAAACAAGCAGCTCTATGCAGTTTTTTAAGCAAGATTCTATTCTATGGCGTTTCCTTCTTTATAATGCCGGTCGTCAATAGCAACGCATTATTACACAGCACACATCCATATCAAAACGGACACGCGCTCTCGTTTCATTCAAATACAACTTGCCGTCTTGCGTCTCCGGTTTTTGATTTTATTGAAAATGAAATCCGAGTTAATTTATTGTTTACAGAGTTTGATAATATTGGTGTGATATATCTTGACGATTGTTTTACAAAATGTATTTATAAACAGGTAAGATTTAAAACATTAGCTAATCTCATTATCAATTCAATTTGTCCCCGTAATTATGTGGTAAAAATTTAATTGGTGTAATATGTGATGTATCTATACATTACTATACCTTAATCTCACTCTTAATATGTCTTATTTGAAGTTGTTCGTTCGTCTTTGGCTCAAAGCCACTTGCTGCAAACTTTTCTTCACGGAAGCTTCACGTCTATTTCAAGTGAGTGACATAAAATGTTTAAACTCAAAACAACATTTTGTGCCCAATTGTTTCCCAGAAGTAGTTTTGGTTGGAGGTCGAAGTTAACTTGCCTTGTGTTCGCTATACAACAGTGGGAGATGGTCAGATGACTCGGCAGATTTGAAGTGTTTCTTTTGCACAGTGACTTTGTTCGGCAGACAGGGTGACTATCCTCGATCAAGTTTCCCTCAGGACTTTTGTAAAAGCCAAAATATGACCACACCTCAGATTTGGTCCTCTTAAAAGGCTGAAAAGTCTCCGAGCACGGTTACTGCTTTCCGCCATTCCTTCTCGAATAGTAATAAAAAAAATTAAAAAAAAACACATTGCGTGCAGCGCGCGCCTGTGTCAGACTGGCCGATGGGATATACAGTGAGTTATTCAAATCGTGAAAATCAAACAAGGTTTTAATGATAATTCAATTTTAAACGATAATACTAACCGTCAGTATGTTTTATCGTGAAACCGGTTATCGTCCCATCACTAATGTCATTGCATAGTCACAAACTGAGAGCATTTGGAGTTAAAGATTGGGATTTGACAACATGATACAAAACAAGTAGCTTGTGTTGATTCTCTTTTCTGCATTATTGCAAAAAGATTTTTTTGCTAAGGCTATAGACCTTATGTAGCCCCTCCCTTTTCAGCGCTGTACTCGTTGCCTTTTGACTTCCGGTCTGTATTTTCACAGCGATATTGCAATGAACTACTCGTAAAAAAATTTCCCGGTCCACATTTGTTAAGACATCTGCTTTACAGTGCTTATGATAAACATTACAATGCTCATGATAACTTTTGTTAACTCTACAATAAGTAAATCCACTTCACTAGCGAATTACTCCTCGACAGCGATGCCATAGAGATATACAGAGCGACCGCAAAATCGGAAGTTCAAAGACAATATTCTAAAGATGACAGCGCCCACGTTTCTCTGGTGCATAAGATCTATAGGGATTCTCTTTCCTTGAATCGGGACTTTGGACTTATGGATTATTTTCTCTGGATCTTTCCACAGGCTCCAGTGATGAAAGGCCAGAGGAGATGGACACCGGTGCTCTCCCCGGGCAGAATGACCACATACTCTCACAGGTACAAGAACACTAGGCTTTTTTCATGAGTTGTTACATTAAATCAGAAATGAGGTCAAAAGAACTCCATGTTCTCCTGTGGTTTTTGAATGTACTGCTTACATATGTTTTCTGACCATTAGTTTGAAGTCTGAAATTGAATTAACTTAATTCAGGTGTTTTACTAACACTATTCCTTTTAACTATTCCTGATCGATCCCAGCATAGCGACATGTATAGTGGCCTTAAACGTCTATATGTAAAGTTTAAGTATGTGTGTGTTTTTCATATATATACACTCACCGGCCACTTTATTAGGTACACCTGTCCAACTGCTCGTTAACACTTAATTTCTAAGCAGCCAATCACATGGCGGCAACTCAGTGCATTTAGGCATGTAGACATGGTCAAGACAATCTCCTGCAGTTTAAACCGAGCATCAGTATGGGGAAGAAAGGTGATTTGAGTGACTTTGAACGTGGCATGATTGTTGGTGCCAGAAGGGCTGGTGTGAGTATTTCAGAAACTGCTAATCTACTGGGATTTTCACGCACAACCATCTCTAGGGTTTACAGAGAATGGTCCGAAAAAGAAAAAACATCCAGTGAGCGGCAGTTCTGTGGGCGGAAATGCCTTGTTGATGCCAGAGGTCAGAGGAGAATGGCCAGACTGGTTCGAGCTGATAGAAGGGCAACAGTGACTCAAATAACCACCCGTTACAACCAAGGTGGGCAGAAGAGCATCTCTGAACGCACAGTACGTCGAACTTTGAGGCAGATGGGCTACAGCAGCAGAAGACCACACCGGGTGCCACTCCTTTCAGCTAAGAACAGAAAACTGAGGCTACAATTTGCACAAGCTCATCGAAATTGGACAATAGAAGATTGGAAAAACGTTGCCTGGTCTGATGAGTCTCGATTTCTGCTGTGACATTCGGATGGTAGGGTCAGGATTTGGCGTCTACAACATGAAAGCATGGATCCATCCTGCCTTGTATCAACGGTTCAGGCTGGTGGTGGTGGTGTCATGGTGTGGGGAATATTTTCTTGGCACTCTTTGGGCCCCTTGGTACCAATTGAGCATCGTTGCAACGCCACAGCCTACCTGAGTATTGTTGCTGACCATGTCCATCCCTTTATGACCACAATGTACCCAACTTCTGATGGCTACTTTCAGCAGGATAATGCGCCATGTCATAAAGCTGGAATCATCTCAGACTGGTTTCTTGAACATGACAATGAGTTCGCTGTACTCAAATGGCCTCCACAGTCACCAGATCTCAATCCAATAGAGCATCTTTGGGATGTGGTGGAACGGGAGATTCGCATCATGGATGTGCAGCCGACAAATCTGCGGCAACTGTGTGATGCCATCATGTCAATATGGACCAAACTCCCTGAGGAATGCTTCCAGCACCTTGTTGAATCTATGCCACGAAGAATTGAGGCAGTTCTGAAGGCAAAAGGGAGTCCAACCCGTTACTAGCATGGGGTACCTAATAAAGTGGCCAGTGAGTGTATATATATATACTGTATATATATTATGATTATATAGCAAGACGTGACGGCAGATTTAGAGGATGGAGAAACAACTAATGATAATTATCCATGGCCTTATTTGCCCAAGTTCAATCAGTATTTTTGAGAAAATGTTCTACATGCAATTTACGTTGGATGTATATTTCGTTCTTGCAATGTTCTAGGCTTTTTGTTGCAATTTTGCACTTTTGACAAACAGTCTGAGATATTTGAGAGTTGTGTGTAATAAAACAATACTCTTTGAAATCGTAACCCTTTCTCGTGCTAACATACATAATTCTTTCCTTCCCCCGTGTGAGATGCAAAACTTGCAGTTACAAAACGCGTGACTGTCCCTCACTCTGCTCCTTGTTTCCCCCGCGTTGTCACTCATCATCTGACCTCGCGACAGCTGTCACCTACACATACAGCACCTGTAGTTATCGCGAGGCTTGTGACAGAGCTCAGATTGGGAATGTGTTTTTTTTTTTAAACTCCGCCCGGGGTATTATTATATTTTAATAACTCAGGTTAAAATGCGGGAGATTTACGGGAAAATACTAATACGGGAGGACGGCGGGAAAGAAGGGTAAAATACGTGACTTTCCCGGCCAAAACGGGATACTTGACAGGTATGCTCAGGAGGTAGGCATCTCTGTTATTTACCTATGTGTGAATTGCGCGAATCAGTGGGCGGGGCTAAACCAGCCGTGTTGAAGTAGGCGTTGATCTTCTTCTGCGGGGGTGGTGTTTTATAATCTTTGACGTCATAGTTCCCCACTTTTAAAAACGAGTCGTTTGCCGAGGCTGATGGCAATAAAAGCTTTTATTGGACTAACAAGGACGTTTTCAGTTCTGAAACTTACAGGATATTCTTATAATATGATGACCTCCTAAGCCAAGTTCACACTACAGGATTTTAAGCCCGATTTATGCCCGATTTGCAAATCGTTGAGCTCACCAGGTAGAGGACACCAGGTAAATCTTTGTTTTTCTTTAATTTTTGCATTTTTTTTTCTCAGAACAGATCCGCGTGCAAACACTGTGCAGCACTAGTTTCTGTCTGACTTCCATATCCGCGTGTTGTGTTTTCTTCTTTGCTGGGTATTGACGCACGTGCTGTTTCACATCATTTCTGGTTCGTTTTATTGCGGGGGTTTTTCGTGACAAAACGTGGTTTGTAGACAAGATAGAATCGTTGGGTGACAGAGTTGTTGTCACCTCGTTATTTATTTGATTATTTTCAGGACTTAGACCGCACCATAGTACTGAAATAGCTCTCATTGAGTCAAAAATTATTTGCTCTTATCATCCAAACGTGGGTGTATCTCTATGTAGTGCGTTGTCAACTCGTGTAGTGAGTTACCTCCTGTTGTGGATCACTCACGTTGTGTTGTGTGGGGTGAACAGCTAAACAACGTGAACACTCCTGATTTCACAGAGAGCAAGTCATGTAGTGTTAAGCGCACAGTTCAGCCCGACGTTTTAAAATCATGTAGCGTGAACAAGGCTTTAGATGTCAAAAGCTCAAGGAAAATTTGATTTCTCAGTTCATTACCCCTTTAAAGTGGGAAAACGTGGAGGTTTTTGGTCACTTCTCTGCTTGGCCCCTTTTGAATGAACTGGGCTAAGTTAAGTGCCTATTATTCCAAATGTGCATAAGCCCTGTAAGGTCTGCCATGCTGGTTTGTTTACATCTAGCTACCATGACCTGGAATGCTACAAAGTTGTCAGTTGTGGTTTGAAGTCGTGATTTACGTGCTCCAAAAAACTGCCTGGAACGCAGCATAAGTGCACGTACTGAGGCGAGAGAGGCATGCATCAGCTCCTCTTAGTTAAGGGAATAACATAGTTTAATCTGAAAAATGGTGGAGTATCCCTTAAATAGAATATCAAAAGGATAAACAATGCAGATTTATTTTTTACAGCCATCTTTGATCATATTTACCAAAGGGTCAAATAATTATGACCCTTTGGTAAATATGGTAAATAATTTAAAGAGCAATAAACACACAATGTGTGTTTATTGCTCTTTAAATTAACTTATTCAGCAAGGACTCTTTAAATTGATCAAATCTGACAGCAGAAACATTTTGTTACATTAGAATGTAATAATGCTAATTTTTAAATGCTGTTCCTTCTATTTTAAAGACTAATAAAAAGGCATCCACTTGTCATCCATTTGTTTGTTTTTTTCCACAAAATGTTTCATGGTTTCTACAAAAAAACATTAAGCAGCAGCACTACTGTTATCAACATTGATAATAACAAAGATGCTTATTGAGCAGCAAATCAGCATATTATAGCGTCACATGATCCTTCAGAAATCATTAAAGACTGGAGTAATGATGCTGAAAATTCAGCTTTGCATCACAGGAATAAATTACATTGTAAAATATATAAAACTAGAAAAGTTATTTTAAATTGTAATAATATTTCAATACAATATTGCTGTTTTTATTGTATTTTTGATCAAATAAATGCAGCATTTATGTGCATAAGAGACTTTTTTTTTTCAAAAATGTAGAAAGAAGTGAATGAACTTTTATCTTCTAGTCATGTCTCAACAAATCAGTTGAGTCAAGGTCGGGTCAGTGTGCTCCAAAAACAGTTACTCCCAGCATATTCTTTGTAGTGTGTTAACACTGTGTTATTTTGGTGAATGCGTCACATTCATTGCTGAACCTTTCAAAAAGTCTTATCTACCCATGATAGTGTGCATTCTTATACAGACTGAACAATATTAGGCATTGTAAGAATTGTCTGCTCACACAAAACTGTTACCCTGCAGTCATCTTTAAGAATTTAAGCTTTGAGTAACCTTTTATTTGGTTAACCACTCATAGTGAGCGCAACAATGGCTTCAAACATTTATATAGAGGCCAAAGTCCTCCACAGTGGTTTTGTAACATTTTCAAGCTTGTTTTAGTGCATACAACTAAAGAAGTTTTTCTCAAATAGGGTAAAATTCCTTTCTTAAACCGCTTTGATGGACATGCAGTACTCTGAAACGGACCTCTGTTTGCAGCTATTTTGCTCAAACAAAGCCGTACTTTTTCTGAAACAAAGTACCACAAGTGTAATTTGGGTTTGTGTATGTTCTACAGGATGTCTTAAATGGTGAGGAGGGTCTTAGCGAGGAAGAGAAGGCCAGACGGAAAGCAGAGAGACGCAAAGCCAAGAGGAAGGTGAGAGGAGATAAACCTTGCCACACTAAGTATAAGAATGAATCACCTTTAACATATTTTACCGTCAAGGCAGATCTATTATGCATTGTTTTTTTACGTTTTGTTCTTATTGTGAATGGAGCCATAAATTAGATGGATTTTATTGCCTGCATTGTGTTGCTGGCCAAAAAAAAAAGATTTATTTTTCTTTTTAGCGTCAACGGCAGCGGAAGAAACTAGAACGGGTTAAAAGGATGAAAGTACTGAACAGGTAAATTGAAACTAGTTTAATGGTTAGGATGGTGTGAGAGGGCTTTAACATAGTATGTGTTTGTTTCTTTAAAACATTTCTGCAGATCAGTGCATCTCATCTTTTCCTCACCAGTATTAAAAAAGCATGTTAAAAGTAGTTATGTTTTTATTATACAGTACATTTACTATCAGTTTTTAAACAATGGACCAATTAGACTTAACTGGGAATGAGACAGTAATTTCATTATAAACTAATTTCATTACACATACACTTTTTTTTTACATGTGTGATTCTCACCAAGTCTGCATCAAAAATACAGTAAAATAATATTGCCTTTTAAAATGGCCCTTTACTATTTTAAGATTTTACGATGTAATTTATTCCTGTGATTATAAAGCTGAATTTTCAGTATCTCATTGTCCTTCAGTAATCTTTCTAATATGCTGATTTGGACTTCAAGACGAATATCTTGTCACTGTTGTGCTGCTTAAAGGGATACTCCACTTTTTTTTTGGAAATAGGCTAATTTTACAACTAACCTACAGTTAAACTGTTGAGTTTTACCATTTTTGAATCCATTCAGCCGATCTCCGGTTCTGGCGGTACTACTTTTAGCATAGCTAATAGCAAGTGCTATTAGACCATTAGCATTTCTTCCCAAAAAATTGCCAAAGTGTTTCGATATTTTTTCTATTTAAAACTTGACTCTTCTGATAGTTAGCACTAAGACAGACGAAAACGCGTTTGTCATAGACACAAAATAGCATAGTCTAACTAGTAGTGGCTATAAAGCCAGCGCTGGCAAAATAAAACACAAGGCTACGTCTGGAATTATACATGCAAATACATTTAAAATGATTAAGTCTTAGCCTACTTACAGGTTGTGGCCCAACAACTGCTGCCTCTTGTTTTAAAGTCAGAACTGCTTCATGTTTTAGTAACAGTTTCTTGTTAAATCCGGTGTTGAACTCGCTAAATTACGATCGTCATTTTCAGGAACATAATCAAACATAAATTGTATCCATTGTTGAGGAAAATTAGTGACCTGACAGCTGCGTGAACAACACACTCGACGAGTCGACGTGCCTCAGGACATATGCGCATGCCATTTTCTGCATATTCTGAGGGAGGGGTTGATGCAAATGTGTAGGTTAGTGACGTACCATAACCCAGCTGTAGTCCCAATCTGAGAGTCGTTTTTGTAGGCAATTACACTTCCTGATTTTTAAAAGATGATATCTCTGCTTACACTGAACTTTCAGCGCTGCAACTTTGCAGATACTGTTCATGCACCACCAACAACATTACACACTATTTAAAATGAAAAAAGTGAAATCGCAGTCAACCCCCCCCCTTTAATGCATGATGTTACAAAACTACAAAAGAGTGAAGTTTTAAATAGGAAAAATATTGAAACACTTTGGTCATTTTTTCGAGAAATGCTAATGGTCTTGTGCAATTCAATGATGCATGCTAAAAGTGGTACCGTCAGAACTGCCAGATATGGCGGCTGAATGGATTCAAAAATGGTAAAACTCAACAGTTTAACTCTAGGGGAGTTGTAAAATTAGCCTATTTCCAAAAAAAGTGGAGTGTCCTTTAACATTTTAGTGAAAACTGATTTTTTTTCTCAAGATTCTTAAATAAAGCTATTTAAAATGCATTCAAATTGTATTAAATTTTAGCCGTTGGCTGAAACATGATATTTTAGAAGGCCAGACATTTGCATGATACTGATGCCTTTGAATGCAGATTACTAGTTTTATTACAGAGGCGTTTTGTCTATTCTGTCATTTTTGTTAGTTGAATATACTGTACATTTATGTATACGCCCTAGCTCTATCAACACACACTTTTAAAAATGTGATGTGATATTTCTTTTCTTTCAGGAGGAGGATGAGAACGCTGGAGCTGATTCTGAACTCTACGAGTCTGAGGAGTCTGAGCCAGAGGAGGTGGAAGATGTTGGCCTTTCAAAGGTGGAAGAGAAGCCAGTCGCTCCTCCAAGTAAAAGTCTCTCTGAACCTCCGCTGGCTTCAGGGAACAAAAGCAACCGGCAGCCGAACGGCCCGTTCTACTGAGGAGGTATGAAAATGGAGACCACCATACTAATGACTGATGGACTTCCAGAGTTTGCTGTTTGGATGTTTTATTGTTTAAATTGCTGACTTTGCCACTCTGTTTCCTCATGTTCAGGACCCAGGGTGGGATGTGAACAGTGCTTTTGTTGCCAATGCTGTCAATCACATTCGACCCAAAGCTAAAAGTAAAGGAGCTCACAAGTCGAAAGAGAACAAGGAAAATGAGAGCAGGACAGGAGAAGTGAGTTTAAGTGTTTATTCAGTGTCGTGTTGTTTGTTGCCATCTGTGGGGCTTACATGCTCTTGTGTTGTAAAGGTGGACCTGGGCGTTGGGATTGTTGGGTATTAATGTAGATTACAAATCTGTAAGGTCCTGTCACTGTGGACTTATATGACCGCTTTTATTCTTTCAGCTGGTAGAGCTGCCACTTTTATGACCGATTGCATGTTTCACCATACTGTGCGTCTACCCTGCAAGCCCAGTTCATATGCTGGATTCACACTGCTTGATTTTCACATGCTACAATACAGTCTAGTGTCTGTTTAGTTTCTGCTGTGTGCACATTACACCGACAGATCGGCAACATGGGGGTCTGACAATACACAACATTTCAATAGGAAGAGTTGCAGACGACTACTGTCTGGTCTACAAGTTTCATAACCACACACACACACACACACACACACACACAAATGAGAATTGATACAGGAAACAGCATTAAATCATGTGTGGGACAGGTTCTTGTGCTGGATTTCTTTTTGTTGAATATTATGAAAAACATCATTCTTTTATCATACACTACACAATTGTCACTAACATGAACAAGCCCTGGTTGCCTCCAGATTTTGCACATTTGTTTATTTCCACAAAACTGTCACTAATATGGGGGCTAAAATCGTGCAGTCTCTACTCGACTTCAGTCTCATTTCTTTCAGTTGCGTTGTGTTCTTAAGACATTGAAGACATTGTTGAAAATAACCCTAATTAATGTATTATCCTTGTATATTATTGTAATATATCATTAACTTGCAATTAATATATTGTATTTTTTAAGCAGGTCATTGGCTTATCAGATGCTAAAACTAAAAGAAGTGCCTTACTAGTAGGTGCGTAATTCTTTTCTTTCTCACACACAAAAAACACATTACTTGTCAGATTAGAAAAAGGAGGTATTTCCAATGTAAATTTTTTTGTAGTTCAGCACAAAATTAAAATGGTCATTATTTGCTTGATGTTATTTTGTTCCAACTTCTTTGTATCCAACTTCTATGGTTTCTTTCTTCCATTGAGCATAGAACGTGAAACTTTGGAAAAAGTCCTGGACAGTCTTTGGAATTAATTTTCATCAATTGGCTTCAGAAGACTTTTAACGTTCTCCTGAAAAACGTTGGGTTTCCTATGAAAAACTGTGTTGTTCTCCCGAGAAACTTTAGGGTTTCCTCAAAACCTTGGCATTCTCCTGAGAAACGAATCGGTTACCTAACATTACCTTGATTCTTTCTAGATGAGGGAACATCATCTTCTAAGATGTTAAAGCCAAAAAATATCCTTAATTTTGTATTCATTGTCAACGCAGTGCAGCAGCTAGCAGACCTAGAGCAGGCCGTTTAGCGTGCTCATAGGCTGCTCTGCGGGAACTGCACAGCCTACCAGTGAGCCCGATGACGTCATGTCCAATCAAGGGCGCTCGCACCCTGACCGCATCCTAGACCGCCAGAATGGGTGTGACTTAGTGTATATAAGCAGGTCTCGGAGGCTGTTTCTCTGGTTTTCAACGACTGAAGCTAAATAGCGCTCGTGGCGCGAGCACGGCAGGTTATGCAATACTCGTTCCCTCATCTAGAGAGAACCGAGGTTACGTTAGGCAACCGATTCGTTCTCTTACGAAGGTTCTCTCGTATTGCACAAGTTTTAGCTTATGCTACGGGAACCATTTGTCAACACCTTACGTGCCTACATCCACTTCATGAGTCCTGGAAACGTTCTGGGAACCCAGATAAGTGGGAATAAGTGAATGCTTAAACGTCAAAGGTGCGCAGCTACTGCTTCCTCGGCCTTCAGGATAGAGCTGTATCCTCTGGGAGTATTCCACGGAGTATTCCACGATTTAGCAAGCTCAGCATGCAACTCTGGGAGAAAGGGTGCAGGTCTGGTAGTGGGCGCTTGAAGGCGGCGAGCTCTGAAGGAAGCCGCCGTTGAGTCTGTTATGCCCGGGCTCCTTAGGCGGCGACCACTCGAGCCCGAGGCGGTCAGACGGCCTGTGAGAGGAGGCCCATCAGCTCGGCATCCACTACAGCGTAGTTCCTGCCGGACTCCTGGATTGACAAGGAGGCGGAGCGTTGAGAGCTTGACCACTCCTCACTATCGTTAGCCAGGATTGAGCAGCTGTCTCCTGCGACAGGTCCTTCCACCTCATTCTCAGACACGACGGCAGGGCCGGCCGCAGCCGGCGGCTGTGCACCGGTGAGAGGGGGCGGGGAGGGCAAGGCTCGAGGGAGGGAATCCAGCAAGCGTATCGCAGCGGCCACAGGTTCCGGCGACCTTTGAAAACGGCACTTTTTCTTTCTGCGCACTCCTGCAAAGGGCAGAGAGAGAGCTTCATCGTAGAATGCTTGAAGTCAAGCCCGCAGGGTTGACATCGGAAGCTCCTTGCAGTGCTCACATCCTCCTAAAGAGAGCAGAGAGTGCAGATAACGTGGCGGTCTCCGACACTGAGTGGCGCTCTGTACAAGTCACAAGTGAAACGAGGCATCCATAAAAAGACACTTGTGCACTTTGGAAGGCTGTAGGTGGTGAAGACGGCCATTTTCCGCAGTCACTATCCTAGTTGGCTTGTGGCTGTTTTGACAGCGGTGGCGGCTTCTCAAGATCAAGTGACGCATGCAGCTTTGGTTGAAGGGATGAAAATCAGAGAAACAGCCTCCGAGCCCTGCTTATATGTGCTAAGCCACGCCCATTCTGGCAGGGTAGGATACGTTGAGGGCGTGAGCGCCCTTGATTGGACGTGATGTGCACATCGGGCTCGCTGGTAGGCTGAGCACGCTGAAACGGCCTGCTCTAAGTTTGCTAGCTGCTGCTTTGCGTTGACAATTGTAGAAGACTTTTCTTCCTTGTAGAAAAGTAAGCAACTCAGGAGACCAGGAGACTTTTGAGGTCTCTTTCACGCAGAAGTTCTTTATTGCGTTCGGCTGTAGTCATCTCAAGGATGGTCTAATCGTAAAAGAACCTTACATTCTGATTTATACATTTCAAAGAGGGAGGGATTACATTTTGGGTGGAGAAGCTGAAACAAAGCAAATGCTAATGAATGTGACCCTGGAGCCTTCCAAGGCAAATGGTCTCAGAGCAGGTGAAAACTTCAAACAGGCATTTTAACACCGAAGAGAAGGAGAGAACATAAAGATAAACTCTCCCGTGTGTCGTCAAAAGACAGTCAGGAGTGTCATGCTGGGAATTCCTCCTGTTTTCAAAGATCTAGAGACTTTCTCCATTTAAAACATTAAATTAACCATGTTAATAAAATTTGTTATCCCACACAATGAATACAAAATTAAGGATTTTTTTGGCTTACTCTGAGTGATGATAGCCTAAGCTAATCTTATGCAATACCAGAGAACCACTCGTAAAAGAACTTTGTGTTTCCTTGCAAAATCTTTGCGTTCTCCCAAAAAACTTTGGGTTTCCTTGCAAAAACGTTGCAGTTTCTCCTGAGAAACTTTGGTTTACTTCACAAAACCTTTGCTCCTGAGAAACATTAGGTTTCCTTGCAAATCTTTGCTTTCTCCAGAGAAACTTTGGGTTTCCTTGCAAAACCTTTTGCATTCTCCTGAGAAACCCTGTGCGTTCTCTCAAGAAACTTTGGATTTCCTCGCAAAACCTTTGCATTCTCACGAGAAAACTTTGGGTTTTCTTTGGGGGACATAACTATTGCAAGGAATTCAGAGAATTTCTGAAACACAAATTTTATCAGGGTGAAACGCAAAGGTTTTGCAAGAAACTCTGAAATTCCGTGCAAAATTGTGTTCTCCTGAGAAACATGGAGTCTCGCCAAATCTTTGCAACCCCTCACAAACTTTTGCGTTCCCCGAGAAACTTTGCGTTTCTCTTTGTGTTTTCTCAGAAAGTCTCACAAAGTTTTCTTGGGCAACACAACTTTTGCTAGGAAATTCAAAATTTCTCTGGTCAAACGCAAAACATTTCACCCCACCATCACCATGTCCCTTAAGGGGCTCCTTACTTTGGACCTTGACAGCCCCAATCCACATTCACTTTCGTTATATGAAAAATATATTCTAGGATGATCTTCTGAAGTAAAAACACTCTGGTCCATGGAAGAAAGTCAGTTACAGTTAGTACATATCTGGCACAACATGAGGTTAAGTTAATGACCTAATTTAAGTTTTTACTTAACTTTTTTCTTTACTAATGCAGTCTCCTCCATATAAGTCTGTCTGTCTTTTCACTCCAGAAAAAGGGATTCGATTCGTTCAGGGAGGGCCAGTACACAGAAGCTGTTAGTCTGTTTACAGAGGCCATCAAATGTGACCCGAAAGATCACAGGTGACTCTTTGATTTGACTGAAACCATATCACATGTATTTTCATTTTTGTTGGTTTCATGAATTCACTCTGATATTTTGATAACAGGTTTTTTGGGAATCGCTCCTACTGCTACTGTTGCCTGGAGCAGTACACTCTGGCCCTCGCAGATGCTGAGAAATCGATCCACATGGCTCCTGATTGGCCCAAAGGCTATTACCGTAGGGGAAGTGCACTTATGGGGCTTAAGGTGCAACCCATTGGTGTATTTGTTTTTTTTTCTCCCTGTATATGGAGTTAATCTGCTTTTATGAGTATCAATAACTTTGCATATGGGTTTGTTTGTAATAGAGGTACAGTGAAGCTGAGAAAGCCATGGAACAGGTGCTAAAACTAGATCAAGATTGTGAAGAAGCCGTCAATGACCTCTTGTACTCTAAAGTGCAACAACTTACAGTAAGGACTGGATCTTTTATTGCATCTTAATTGGTATACAATCGAACTATTAGTAAAGTTTTTGGATCAATTCCCATGTAACACACTACCAAACGTGCTGATACAATGTGTATTTTGAATGATCGAAGTTGTATCATTGTCATGAGAAAGCACATAAAAGCGTAAGATAATTAGTCCTAAATCATTAACTTATTTTTTATTGTTTCTTTTTTTTAAGTGGAACACAAAGGATGTCAGTAGTATGTCAGGATGACTAATCCAAATGTAATTTTTAGAGCTGCATAACTTTGGTTGGAATAAAAACAACTTTTGTTCCAACGAAAGAAAATGAGTCAAACAGGTTTTGAATAACAATAGGTAGTAAATCATTTTCATTTTTGATGGAATTATTCTGTTTACAGTGGGATTGGCTTTAAAAATACTAGTTTGAAAGCAAAAATAATGCAATCCAGGAATAGTGCATAAGAAACAAATATAATTTCAGGCTTTTTCTTTCCTTTCTTTTTATTAGGATCTTGGATATGATGAGGAGCAGAGTATTCAGTTGCTGGAAAAATACAATACAGTGCAGGCTGTTGTTGCAGCAAAGGGTGAGAGCTCATTGTCTTCCTGTCTGATTTTTCATTGAAATGAACCACTTGAGGGTGCTATTGCTACAAGCCAATTTAATTTAAAAGTAATGGGCCATGAATGACCAAGAATTCACAGTACTTAAAAGTCATTTTATCACAGTACTGTAGAAACTGTTCTGTTATGTTACAATTTAAAAAGTTTTCTGTTTTAATATATTTTAAAAGGTTATTTAATTTCTGTGATGGCAAAGTTGAATTTTCAGATTTACTTCAGCTACTTAATCATTACATTATTACATCATTAATACAAATCTCATTATTAATGTTAAATAGTGCTGCTTATTTTTATTTTTTATTTTTTTTTTTGTAGAAACCATCCTTTTTTTTTAGGGTTCTTTGAATCAATTAAGTCTTTACTTTTGAACAATTTAATGTGTCCATGCTAAATAATAGTATTAATTTCATTAAACATAACTTTGAATGGTGGTGTATATTATGTGTATGGTCTTATATACAAGTTATTTAGCCTGTAAAAAAAATAATAATAATAATAATAATTAAAAACTTTAAGGATAAACCAAAAGATAATTATTCATAACAAATGATTAATTAGCCTGGCTTTAATGCGAAAGAAGCTTAACTTTTGTGCAGCTTAGTACAACTAAAATGATAAAAACTATTGTTTTATAAATCAGTCTATATTATGAGCGAGTTCCCATGTTGCTTTATATTATACATAACACCCCTCTGATAACTCAGCAGTTAAACAGTTAATTTATTATGGCGTATTTCTCATGTTGTAATAAAAAAAAATCTATATTTTACAGCTTCAAATCAGGACTGTGCTCTCCTCCTGCCGGGGTAAGCTGATTGCAGTATTTATTTTCATATTTTTTTTAAAATGTTTTTCTTTCCTTCTTATCCTATCTCCATGTTTCTCTTTGTGTTTCTCTCACTTGCCTCCACAAGTCCTTGTAATTCCCTGTGGGTGGGAAACGTGACCACAGAACTGACAGAGAAACATCTGCGGGACCTGTTCAGAATCAGTGAGATCTGACGCTTTTGTAACATTTTAGTTCTAAAATGATTTCCCATGAATTTGTTTGTAATTTTTGATGATGTTTGCCAGTTACGGAGAAATTGACAGCATTCGGGTTCTGCATGAACGTTTCTGTGCATTTGTTAACTTTAAGAATGCCAACATGGCCTCCCGTGCAATGGAGAACCTCAATGTGAGTGAAACACTTATAATTCATTATTATTTATTGTTTGTAGTTGTTGTAGTAAAGACATTTGTGATTCTGAACTTGTTTAAAATACTATTACAAATAATTATTGTAGTAAATAAAATTGTAAACAAGCCTTTTTTCTGTATATTTTATAAAAATATTGTATTATAATAATTATTATTATTATAGAGGGAATGCATTGACGTCACTTTCCAGCTGGAACAACCCCCTCAGCCTGACTGAGTGACAAAAGATCTGCTGCGTGACTGGATTTAATAGGGGAAACTGTGAAAATGCGACTAAAACTGATCAATTTTATCAATTTAAACTAAATGTTGGACTCAATATAGTGTTGCTTACAACTTACTAAAGATCCAGTGATCCATGGATATTGACATGCAGCCAGGAATCGTGTTGCCTGACATTAATGTTTGCCTGATTTCCACACCGGGGAAATAAAAGCAATATAGACCTAAACATAAAGCAAATTTGCCTGTGAATGCTTTATATAAATACAATATATTGGTCTAAATCTGGGTGATTACTTATATCAGTGTTATATAGCCTTCATATATTATCATATTGTCCAGCCCTAAAACTTTATAGTTTTTTTTGGTCAGTGTTTATTAAAAAACAAAAAAGAATATGCAATGATAAATATTTAATTGGTGAGTTGTTAAAATATATATATATATATATATATATATATATATATATATATATATATATATATATAACAATACAAAAAATATAGGTATGGTTTTACAGCTGAATTCAGCATATTGACACAAAATGATAACTGCAAATCCACCTTTCGTCTGACTGGAGTCCAGTTGTTTCTGTGAATTGCAGCGATCCATTTGCGCCTCTTTCTATACCAGTCTGTAAAAATATACCTCCGATTTTTTTCATTTTTAATTTTTTGTCAAATCTAGTTGTACAGTCAATTCGCAAAGCTCTTTCCCACTTTATATGTGTTGTGTTTGTTTTTTGTGGCATTCACGCTGAAAACAAATACAACCACTCAGTCTTTTTACCACTCACTGTAACTTCAGGCACTCCGGCCGATGGTGACGTCATGCGCATTCCCTCTATTAGTAGGAGTAGTAGTATTTTAATCAAGCTATTTTTGAGCCCTATGTATTGTTTATATACTTGAATGCAAATCCTTTTGTAAAACAGGGACATTTTATTGAGAATACCCGGCTAGTGGTTAGATATCCAGATCGACGGATTCAGAAAGTCCTCCCGACACCTACCATTCAACAACCTGCAGGGGCTGCTGGGTAATTCAGTCTCCATGCTATTAAAGGAGAACTCCGGCGCAAAATGAACCTTTGGTCTAATAAAACATTCGGTATCTAGTCAATCGTTCTCTGAGATTTGTTTTCTTGATAATCGAATGTAAAGAGTTTTATCTCTAAAAACTGTTTAGCGTATAATGCTAGCACTGGGGGCATTGACTAAGTAAAAAGAAATCGCTAATTTATACCACTAAACAAGGCTCAAAATAGCCCCACACTAACACAGTTACATAATGAGGGTCCATACATGCAAAACAAAGCATTGAGAACTTTGTAAGTGTACAGACCGTTTAATAAGAAGATACGTTATAAAGACAGTTCACTTCGTGTATAGAGGCGGCGCCATCTTTGGAAAACAAATGACGTGCTGAGTGATCTGAACTGTATGAAGTTCAGTGACTTCTGAGCTGTATGAACGGCGTTCGGAGATCGACTTATCGAGACTATATTCTAAGATGGCGCCGCCTCTATACACGAAGTGAACTGTCTTTATAAAGTATCTTCTTATTAAACGGTCCGTACACTTACAAAGTTCTCAATGCTTGGTTTTGCATTATGGACCCTCATCATGTTACTGTGCTAGTGTGGGGCTATTTTGAGCCTTGTTAGTGATATAAACTAGCGATTTATTTATTTATTTATTTATTTTTACTTAGTAAATGCCACCAGTACTAGCATTATATGCTAAACAGTCTTTAGAGATTAAACTCTTTACATTTGATTATCATGAAAACAAATCTCAGAGAACGATTGACTATGTTTTATTAGACCAAAGGTTCATTTTGCACCTGAGTTCTCCTTTAAAGGGATAGTTCACCCAAAAATGAAAATTGTCATCTTTTACCCTCATGTTGTTGCACACCTGACAATTTTCTTTCTTCTGCTGAACACAAAATAATATATTAAAAATGTGTAACCAAACAGTTGATCGTCCCTTTTGATTTCCATCGGATTTTCTTTTTCTCCATACTGAATGGTGCGTTCACACCGGACGCGAATAGCGGGTCGGGTGCGAGTGATTTCAATGTTAAGTCAATGCAAAGACGCCTTACGCACGTAAAAAAAATTCCTGATGCGAATACGCCTCTTTCGTGCGTGAAGTTTGTGCGAATGGTGCGGAATTGAGCATCTGGCGCATTACGCGTGAATGATTTATTTGGTGCCATTTGTGCATTCACGCTGTCTACGCGAATTCGCGTCTGCCACCCGGGTTGAAAAATCTGAACTTTGGCGTCAGATTCGCATCGTGTTAACCAATCAGGATCCTAGCTGCTTGCTCACGTGGTGAAGTGTCTGGATGCTTCAATAAATTCTTTTGTAATATGACTAAATGCATTGGTGGGATTATGCACAACAAAGCAAATATTTTATCACTTAAAACATTATTTCTATATACGAGACATGTTCATTTTGTATTGAATGTTATTCATTCCATATCTAGATTATATGAAATAGTATTATGATGTAAAGACAATCAACATAATATGTGCATTAAGTTCGTGTCTGGACATGAGAGAGAAAAAAATCACAGGACAGGTTAATAACTTTTGAAGGCTAGCTCTATTTATCATCAAAACATAAATAAATGATGGCTAGATAAGGCGGATGAGGGCGAGGGTGACCCGCGCTCCAATGTGGGACAACAGGTCATCAAACTGGGCGCGGGACAGGCGGAAGTACCGCTGACAGCGGCCGTCATCCAGTGCAGCTCCTGGAGCGAGCAAATGGTGAAACTCGGCAAACAGTTCCCTCTGATGGGTCCGGTGGACACAAATACGGCAGCGATGATCCCTACGCTGCTGTTCTATGAATCTCTCGTTGAATGCGCGATCAACATAAACCAAGATGGCCGTCAACGGGTTTTGGTTTTGACGCGCGTCAGTTCCGCTTCAAACTTTTTATTTTACCCGCGTCAGTTTCGCTCTTGACGCACGAATTAACACAAAGTGGTCAAGCGTCATACTAGACGCGCAATTCGACGCGCTATCCGCGTCCGGTGTGAGTCAATGGGGCCCAATAATTGTTTGGTTACACATAATATAATTTTTTTTTGCGCGTGTACAGCAGAAGAAAGAAATTCATACAGGTTTGAAACAAATTGAGGGTGAGAAATGATGACAATTTTGATTTGTTGGTGAACTATCCATTTAATGAGAAAAGTAATTGAGGTTTCAATTGTTTTAAAGTAGAATTGTTTTAATGTGTTAATATTTTCTTCTTCAAGAAGATTTGAAAGAAATGTCCACACCAATCTGTACTACTTCCAGGCCAAAGACGCAGAGGTCCTGTCAACGGAGATGAGTGTTACTTCTGGAGGACCACCGGCTGTCATTTTGGAGATAGGTGTCGCTACAAGCACATTCCCGATCACCGAGGCAAAGACTGGCAACCTTGAGTCAACACTAGCCTCTCTTCCTCTCCCTAAGAACTCTGGGAGTTGACTGCATGACTGTAGGGACTCTAATCTTCACTTTGATTATCTGTAGGTCAGGGCCAGTATTGTGGATCAGCATCTTACGAACGCTCTCTTGAGGCCAGAGTGATTTGAACCTCACGGGGTTTCAAAGCAGACGGGACTATGGGAAAAGTGTCTCTTTTGACGTGAGGTTTGGGTGGTGCAGAGTGCCAGAGATCCGCTGCGCCGCATCACCGTCTGCTGAGGTTTCTCTTCTCTCTTCCTGTGCCAACACCACCAACCCCAAAGAAGCGCCGTAGATCTGGTCTGACATTTTGAGTTCATCCTGAGAGAATTGACTGTCACACTGCATTTGAGGTCACAAACCCCTCAAAATGAGGAGAATCGTACCAAAGAATAATACTATGCCATATGTGGATTTAACGTTGAGAGAGTGAGAGAGAGAAGGGCATTCAGGGGAAATTAGTTTTGCGTGTGTGTTTTTGATTTGATTCCACCACCTTAAACACACTCTAGCTGATCACTCATCATGTTTGTAGTCATTTCTAATTGGACTAAAGATGTTTTCCCAGCTACTTCTCTCAAAACGGCCCTAAATTCAAGACCTTTGAGGGCATGTCAGTATTGCAGAGGGTTAGAGCAATGGTTTGAATCTTTCACAAACTCATAAGTTATTTTCAGTTCTCCTTTTTGTTTTTCTTGCAGTCTTGCACTTTACTATGGTGGATGTCGCCCCCCTCCCCATGTTTGAGTAGAGTCAGTTCGTGTTGCTAAAAGAGTATTGACGATTTGTGGTATTTTCTGATGGCGTGCCATCATCATATAGATATTATTTGCATTTATCTATAAATGTGTACATGGTTTTACATTCATGTGATCACAAATGCAGGTTTCAGTTGTAGATTGTGTCATGCTGCTCCACACAATGCAGAAAATTGTGTGGTTTTCTGTGTATATTATGCAAGAGCTCTGAGACACAGGAAACTCTTGCCTTGGCACTTTTCATGCCGTCAGCTGAAAGTTGATGGGACAGTTTTCATCATTTCCTCTTTTTTATTTTACTTTCTTGCTCTTGATTCAGTGGAAGAGAAGGAAGTTGGCTATTTGAGACTGTTCGTCATGTCTTCCACCTCATGACATTTTCTTGTAGAACAGCCTGCACATTTCTGTTTATATTATTATACGTATGATTATGATTTCAGCAAGCAATATTCTCGTTGCAATGCATTTGTAAACTCGTATGACCTCGTTGTGCTGTTCTGACACACTTAACCAAAGAAACACTAATGTTTACCTAGTGTACCCCAGACAAACACATTTGCTACTTTTGTACATTACACTATTTAGGACTTTTTCCTCAGTTTTAAGTTCAGGACTGCACGCGGTCTGTAGTCACACTAGTGCTGGATTTGGCTTTAAACGTCATTACTTTTGGTACCTTGACAGTCCAGAGTGCCTTAAAAGCATTTGCTTTCTTATCAGACGGGTTATTTTAGCATTAATATTTAAGCTGAGGTCCCCCATTAACAAAAAGGAGGTGTTTTTATTTCATTTTAGGCTGTGAAATGGGGAAAACTGAATAATAGCGAGGTTACGTGTGTCTGTCACATGTTGATTTGGGATTGAAGATTACAGCTGTGGTTCTCATTATTCTTGTTTTTAGTTTTTTTTTTAATACCTTGTTTAAATAATTTTCCTGACTGACAATTCCTCATTTTTGTGCTGCTCAAAGAGCAGTTAATAACTCAGTCATGCGTTAAAGGACATTTATCACTCAAATAGAGGATTTTCTGTCATTTTGCTTGATTTGAGTTTTGATGATCTTCACATTCTCCATTTTCTCTTTTCGTTCCTATTTTTAAGTCACATTCATGCTCCATATTCTAATCATGTTTTCTTTTTACCCCTATTTAGCACGGCAATGGAAAGAAAGTTATTGTAATAAATGTATTGAAAGTTGATTTTCTTCATCCTCTTTTTTTGGGTGCAATTCAATGAGTTTGTAGCTTGCTCCATAGTACAGTAGCATGTGGAAAGAAATGCCATGTTAAATTCAGCAATTTCTGTCCAGTTTTTCATGGACGTGCAGTACAGTTTAACTCGTGGTACACTTTTACTTGTGGCCCTCTAGTGGTTTAAAAAAAACTCCGTTAATTTTGTAGAAGAACATTGTTTTGGCTGTGCTTTGGCTCAGTGTCACTGGGCAGATAAATATGGTTCACGGCACATGTGAAAACACTGAAAACCAAACATTCATATTAGCATAAGTGCAATATTCTATGCTGTTGTTTTGACTAATTGGAAACACTGATATTATAGGGTTAGGTCACCCAAAAATGAAAATCATCTCGTAATTTCCTCAACCTCAAGCAATCCTATGTGTGTATGACTTTCTTTTTTTGAAGTCAAACACAATCGGTTATAGGCTATTAAAAAAAAAATAAAAAAAATAAAAAAATATTTATATATCCTGGCTCTTCTAAGCTTTCAAATGGGAGTGATATTACTAATTAAAAATATATATATAACCAAATAACCATGTTTTTTTGTAATATTTTTTGTTTTACTAATAAACCCAAAAAAACTATAGCCCTGGTATTTGGAGTAAAAATACATACAAATGGCAATCTATCCACCAAAAAAAACAACAACAAAAAAAACATGGTTATTACACTTACTATAAACCATGATTTATTTTTACTTACACAGTTGTATCTATTAACACTGTTTATGTTAGTTTACAGTGCATTAACTAATGAGCAAATATTAATTAATACTGTAAAAAAGATGGACTAACCTACTGTTCAATTGTTTTGGAGTCTGTTAGATTATTCAACAAGAATGCTAGCCTAGAAATCTAGACGCTCCCTAGCGGCAGCAAAAATTATTTTGCCGCAAAGTGTGGTCTAGCAACTCTCCATAGACGGTTTAGCTGGAAAGGCCCAACTCTGGCCGGGCCAATCGCATCGATGTATCAGTTGACGGGCTGGGCTTAGACATAATGACGACAGAGTTGAGGACGGTATAAGAGCAAGCTCGGACATACTCGGTTTTAGTCGTTCATCCTCGCGCTGTTACAAAAAAGCTGTGGCAAAACGATTCGCAGTCGTGCTGTGGCGTCGAGGATAAAGGCTTTACTCCGTGTCAGCGCGTGCTCTGATCGGTATAGGTGCACGGACCTCTTCCGAATCATCTCAAGCAAGCACTACTCCGCCTCCGTTTCCCTCGTAAGCTGATATTTAAACATTCTCTATGATATTATTTTTTAATGACGCACTGTCTCTTGCTCTCTCATACACACACATACTGTCGTTCTCTCACACATATGTAGCTAGTTATAAACTCTTTAGACTTTTAATGATTAGTGTTTTATTCTTAAAGTTTGTGGGTGGTGTAAAAAAAATCCCTTATTTTGGGATGGATTCGGGAAATCTCCCTTATTTTCAATGTTCAATGTTGACAGCTGGACTGGATACGGTAAAAGTTTAATAATATAACGTTATCAACTTGCTCCGCTGAGTATGTCACATTCTTCGTTGCTCTGATTGGCTTTACGCCTATCCAATTGCGTGCAGAGAGAATTTGAAAGACAACCGTTTATCCCGCCCTCGGATTGAGCCCTGTCAATGAAGAGTTTCCAGACCTAACATCTTGATGTAGGTCTGGCATGCCAGGCTACAAGAATTAATTTGATCATAAGTTACAGAAAAGACACGCAAAGATTTATATTTTAAATAAATTGTTCTTTCGTGAATGTTGGGAAAAAATATAATGTAAGTCATAAATAATAATAATACTAATAATAATATAATGTTTCACGAGCAACAAAACACCAAAGAGGATGATTTCTGAATGATCATGATTCATGTGACACTGGAGTAAATGGCTGCTGAAGTTTTAACTATGTCATCACTGGCTAATTTAAAATATAAATTTTAAACTGTATAATATCTCACAATATTAAAGTTTTACAGTATTTTTTGGTCATATGATTGCAGCCTTTGTGAGCTTCAGAGACTTACCAAAATCTGACCAACGTCAAACTGTTGAACGGTAGTCGGTATAAATGGGTCCTCTCCACCTGAACAATAACTCCAAAATCAAGTCTATATATCAGTTGACACTAGGGGGAGTTCTTGTGCAGGATTCACAATACATTTTGAGTACAGTTAAAAACAAAGAAGCTCCAATATCCAACTTAAATCTTGATATAATGTGACTGAATATTTTCTGTATCTAGTATCTCTAGAGCGTCAACTATAAATATCCAAAATAATTGTAGCATCACAAAATGCTTTTCTTTCATCAGCAGAACTTGAAAGTGACCTGTGGTTTGAGTGATCACAGGCGTTCCATATGAGCACATTGCAAATTAGAACCATTAGAATCAGGGAAAATTCTACTGTGTCTAAAAGTAAGTCTATCAGAGAAAATAAATGTGACCTACAGCATATAACCAGCCACCAGCCTGCTGTTGTGGCCTGGAGCCAGTGATTTGAGGTCTGTATGTATTATTTATGAAAGTCTTCTTATAATACAGTTGTTTGTTAGAGGCCTCAGTGACCCAAGTCAGATCTTTCCAGGAAATGTGTGTTTCTTATTCTGAATGAACATTTATGGAGCATTACGTGTAAAGCATTTAATCGGTTAAAGGGTTAGTTCACCCAAAAATGAAAATTCTGTCAGTATTTACTCACCCTCATGTTGTTCCAAACCTCTATGTGTTTATTTGTTCTGCTGAACACAAAGGAAGATATTTGGAAGGATGTTTTAATCAAACTGATCTTAATCTCCATTGACTACCATAGTAGGAAAAAAACATACTATGGTAGTCAATAGGGAATGAGATCTGTTTGATTAAAACATTCTTCCAAATATCATAGAGGTTTAGAACAACATGAGGGTGAGTAAACGATGATATAGTTTTCATTTTTGGGTGAACTATCCCTTTAAAGGTACTCTATGGAGTTTTTAGCGGCCTCTGGCGGTGATGTTTCAGAATGCAACAAGAGCGCTCATGCCTGTGTGCGTGCTAGATATCAAGAGCGAGCATTCGCTACCAGCCACACGGAGACTTTCAACGCAATCACACAACATGCTGGAAACTAATGTAAACTCCCACTGCAGGTACAATAATAGCCTACTTTTATCAGCTTGACGTTGAACTAATGCTCTGTGCTTGTCCATGATAATGTTACAGTAAACTGCATTTAGTCTAACAGGGGGGTTCTGACGATTCATGCTACCCATCGAGATTTGCTACTTATCGGTTATGCGCATGTGCAGACTCAGTTTTTTTTTTTTTTTACAAAAGGTACATTTTCCGGTTATAATGTATAATTTCCCTTTAAAAAAATGCTTACTACCATATGAATATTTGTACGGTCAGCCAGCTGAAAAAGAATAACTGAAAGTTTCAGTTACTGAGGAAAGGTGTACTTTGAGTCAAATATGAATATTTTATGATAATTTTTACTTTTCACACCGTTTTAAAAATAAAAACAGCAGTCTACAGTATACAGTAGCTACTCATAACTTAGAATTGTATTATAATTGTATTTCATATGACTTTAATCGGCATTCTGTGATCAATTCGCACTACGGTAGCATTTTTCGACAAGGCAGCAAAAATTGACAGAACACCTGCATACGATGTTATAGCATAAGCCAATTCTATAACTATTTGTGTATCTTTCACAATCAGCAATGTCAACATAGGTGAATGTAACCTATAATATGATGACGAAAACGGTTAGTGAACTAAACTGAACAGTTTCAGTGTATCAGTAAGATCGTAGGAAGTGACATTACTGTCCTAAACGTGTCTGGAAATGTGTATTATAAACAATATGATAGTAGTGGATTCATGTCATGTTTCATGTAGTTTACCTTGCTATTTCACTAGAGTTTACTAATATGTTGTAGCCTACTAATATGTTGCCGATGTTGATCCGCGTTTGCGTCCGGAGTCGATCAGATTCACGTTTTGCCTGACGAGCTTCAGCAGATAAAACTTTTTTGTTTATTATATTTATGTGGAGTTTGTGTTGGAGTCTGTGTTGTGCTGGAGGCAGGACGTTTTGGGGAGTTATCAGACTCCGTGTCGTCAGCTGAAGTGCCATTGGTCGCATGTTGAAATCAACGGGGTTATTGTGTCCATTTCTTTATAGACTGTATGATAGAGAGGCTCGGGAGCGTGCATGCACGTCACTGATGGATTTCGCAGGGAATCCGACCCGGAGACCTCACATATAAATATGAATATTGGCCTTCAGAGGTAATAGCAAAACCCGAAAAGTGGATCATTGCAATGTGTGATTACAACCCCTTCAAACACAGGCAATAAAAAAGGATTCATTTTATTAAAAAAGTTACATTTAGAACATTTAACTTGCATTTCAGTTGCGTTGAGCAACAACCTCAATGAATACACATTATTTTAATTTATTTATTTTATGTGTTGCTCTTCTCTATCAGCCTCAATCAAGCACAATTAGAAAAAAAGAGTTTGTCTTTATAATCTTTAATCAAAATAACTTTTTCTCAAATTGTTCTTGTGAAATGTGAAATGCAATAGATTATTGGATTATGAAAGTAAAATGGCTTGTGGATATGTCAGCTCAGATTGGTTTTTGAAAGAATTGGATGAGAAATATTAGGTGTCTTATTGAGATTTCAGAATTGTGATTTGCAGGCTTTGAGTCCTTGCAAACTTGAGAGAAGACATTGTTGAGATCTTTTTAGACGAATCAGTTATCTAAGTTTTGAGAGAGAAACCCACATTTATATGCGGCTGGGCCTATGTACTGAAATGTGTGGTCTTTTGTCAAGCATGGCAAACAAAAGAAAAAAAAAATATTATCCTATGGCCGAGACAGTGCAGAAATACGCTCCTTTATAATCACTAAAAAGCTGTCACTCATTCAATGACCAAAGCTCTGTTATCCTAGAGCAGGGGTACTCAACTCCAGTCCTTCGCGACCACTGCTCTGCATATTGTGTATGTCTCCCTTGTTTAACACACCTGATTCAGATCCTCAGCTGGTTAGGATAGACATTAGAGTCTATCCTAACGAGCTGAGGATCTGAATCAGGTGTGTTAAATAAGGGAGACCTACACAATATGCAGAGCAGTGGGTCGCGAGGACTGGTGTTGAGAACCCCTGTCCTAGAGGATTATTAGGAACACCATACTAATACTGCGTTTGACCCCCTTTCACCTTTAGAACTGCCTTAATTCTATGTGGCATTGATTCAACAAGGTGCTGAAAGCATCTTTAGAAATGAAAGCATTATTTAGAAAACATCCCCCACACCATTACACCACCACCACCAGCCTGCACAGTGGTAACAAGGCATGATGGATCCATGTTCTCATTCTGTTTGCACCAAATTCTGACTCTACCATCTGAATGTCTCAACAGAAATCTGAGACTCATCAGACCACGCACAACCCCTAAAAATTATTGTGTGTGAAAATCCCAGTAATTGAACACATTGTGAAATACTCAAGACCGGCCCCGTTGGCAAACATGCCACGCTCAAAATTGCTTGAATCACCTTTCTTTCCCATTCTGACATTCAGTTTAGAGTTCAATAGATTGTCTGACCAGGACCACACTCTGAAATCCATTGAAGCAACTGCTATGTGATTGGTTGATTAGATAATTGCATTAATGGGAAATTGAACAGGTTTTCCTAATAATCCTTTTGGTGAGTGCATTATTCAATGAAGCTGACAGTGAATCTCCAGCCCATTCTCATTCCAAGGCGTCATATACTGACACTTTTAACATTTCGTTAGAGATGATTGTCCGTTGTCCTATGCCCTTTGAGCATCACTGCCGAAAGTGAGAGTAGGGATGTGCATGCATTAATAAAGCTCTATTTGCTCAAAATGTGGTTTCCATTAGGGTCGTCTATTAGCCCTATTCGACACGGGATTAGTATTATCTGGTGACCTGTAGTAATTTGTAATAATTGCAGAGTTTGTCTGTGATCTTAATCCCGTGCAGATCGGCCATGTCTGTAATTTGTAGAGTAAAAGTTCCCCCAAATTACTATATTTCGCCAAACACCGAGGTCTTGTGTGATAATATTAGTCCTGTGCGATCGACATCTCTGTGATTTGGCCAGATATATGATTTTTTCAAAGTTTTTGTTTCATCTGCGCCTTTTTGATCCATCTTTCGGGGATGAGAGTCTGATTTGGAGTGTTTGATAGTATTTTGGGTGCAAGGTCATATCGCTAGTACAACTATACAATTTGCAAGAGAAAGCTATACCATCAGAAGAGCAAAACAAAAGAACGATTAGATGAGATGAATGACATGATCTCTAGCAGGATAAGTAGGCAAATCTTCTGTTTATTATATACAGCTAGACATAAATCGACAAGACATTTCAAAGCTATAGCCTAATGATATCATATCCGGGAGATACATCAGTAAATTCAAGTAAAATCACAGGCTTTCGCTTCTTCCGTGCGAATGCGCCACACGAAATTCAGACGGGTGGGTAATTTCAAATTCACACATGGTCCGGTAATGTTTCCTTTTTACAGTCCAGTTACCATATGTAAATACTATTGTCTTTATTTTTAGTAACTACAATTACTTGGTAATAACTAGTATGAACCCTGAACCTACCCCTAAACCTACCCTGTTCCATGTACTTACCTTATATTAGTGAGTACTTTTCAGGTAATACACTATAAGTACCTTGTAAGTACTGTATCTGTAAAAGGAAGCGTTACGGGCTTATGTCATATTTCAAGGCATAATGTCCGCTTAATGAATTTAACTTGCGGCAGCTGAGAACCAGTGTCAGAAATGGGCTGATGAAGCAATTCTTCATACTTAAATGGTGGTGATGAACAAAGGAAATAGGTTATAGTATTAGGCTTTATAAACTGGAAAGTATAACCCATGTTACCATAGTTTTGTCATTTATTTGTTTATTTATTTGATTTTTTCAACTACTATGGTAGTCAATGGGGTGTGAGATCTGTTTGGATACAAACATCTCTTCAAATATCTCCAATATCTTCAGCAGAGCAAATACATTTATGGTTTGGGACAATTTGAGAGTGAGTAAATGATAGCAGAATGTTTATTTTAGGTGAACGAATCCCTTTAAAGGCCTACTGAAGTGCCTCAAACAGCAACATAATTTAATGTGTTGACCTAACTTCCACTAAAACAGAAAGACAGGGCGGACAAATTGAACAGCTCTTCCCTTTTTAAAAATAGCCATTCGTGTATAGATACGGCATTTTACATGAGACTGTGTCGACATGACACTAACGTGAAACCACACTTAATTCGCCCAATTGAAAAGAAATTGCTCCCTATCCCCTATGCAGTGCACTATGTACCAGTCACCATAGTAAAATAGTAAATGTATGAAATGACCAATTTTAGCTTCAGAGTCTATTAATAACCCCAAGGCGTCACCCTAACTGACATCTTGGAAGCATTTGACGTCAGTTTAGCATCAGTTAGATGACGCCCTAGGATCGCGTGTACCCTACCCCACCCAGACCTAAACCTACCGTGTCCTCTAACTGACACTAAAGAGAAACTGGTGACGCATCTTGTAGGGGATTCTGCGTCATGTACCTGACGGCTGAAGGGTTCCTAAAGCGTCAAGATGTTCTAAGAAATGGTCAAAAGGTGGCGGTCCTTGGGGCTGAGAATGCGTTGATGAGCGGTGACTATTCTAGCATATCTAGAGCATCTCATGTTTTATTGGTATAGAAATCTGATGATCCGATGACGTAGATGCACACCTAGTGGCAGCAAACATTTATTTTGCAGGAAAGTGCTGGTCTGACTTGTTCCGTTAACTGTCAGTTGCTGGAAAAACCAAACTCTATGGTCCGGACCAACTCACATCTGTGTATAGGAGTCGTGGTGCGGGCTGGGTTGACGGCAGGATTGGCAGGGTACTGCGCCGTGATTTCCATTGGTGGATTTCCTGCTAGTTAAAAACAAACAAGATGCAGCTGGAGAAACAGCCGGTCTTTCGATTTGCGGCTTCGGCCGAGCGATCTTGATGACTTGGAGTTAGAGAGAGGTCACTAGTCATTGATTCTATAAAAGGAAGATGTGTTCGGAGTTTTGACTGACCTGGATACGGCAAAAGTCTAGATATACGACTTGCTCCTGCCTGGAGGGAGAACGCATTGGACTCACTCATCCACAGCCGTTCGTTGCTCTGGTTGGCTAAGCGCTCTGCTATGGCGTGCAGAGGGATATTTGAAAGACAACCTTTGGTCCCGCCCCCTCGGATCTGAGGTATGCCAATTGAGAGTTCCCAGACCTAAACACATCTTGATAGGTCTTGCTACTGAAGTGCCTGAAGAGTCTATATTGATGCATACTGGTGAAGGTGAGAGACTGTAGATTTTGAATGCTTAACATTTCTTCTAAGTTCTATTGAAATTTTATAATTGCTGTGGAGACAGGCCCAGTTATAGATAACTGTAAGGCTAACATTTAGTTCTAAAAAAAACAAACAACTTTAATTTTGACTTCATGGGGACTTCAATTCGCAAATTCGAAGAGAAACACATAAGATATTTTAAAGTAGTGAAGATAAATCAACTAAAATAAGGTGCTTCTAGATTTGTCAAATCAGCAACACTGTGATTTACCACTTTTGCTCTGAAAGGCAGTACAGTTCACAGCACATAACTCCAGTGCTTTATGCAGTCGTTCTGTGAAAACAGTGGCAGTATTTTCTCGAAGAGCGAGTGCCCTTCATGGACGTGTCAGAGGCCTGAGCCATGAATCTCGCGCTCATGAGAAGAGAGAGAAACAGGAGGCTGACGGTGGGGGTAAACCTGGAGGAGGTGCTATAATTTGAAAAAGGCAGCTGTTGTATTGTTGACAGAGCATGTATTTATTTCATGACACCGCTAATCGTGGCTAAGGGCAGTAGCTCGGGTCTCGGTGGGTAATTCGTGCAGAGCTGAGGCAGTCGCCCACTCACAGGAGCCGTCTCTGTAAGTAGTCTCTGCTTTCCCTTCACACACACTCTCTCTCACACACACGTGCAGCAGCCAACGGACTTGCCATCTATGTCCATCTAGAACATTCCTGCACAGCGGCACACACTTGCTGAGGGACCATCTGCAACATGCTTAAGTCAGATAATGATGCTTCGACTTAGCATTGTATTCTGTTATAGGTGAAGTATGCTGACACAAGTCAACACTCGGATGCATTTGTCTGAATTTTATTTTTAATGGTCTCACAAACATCTAAAAACTTTGGTTTATGCTTTAAATGTTTGAAAGTACACTGTAAAAATAAATATGCTCTAGCTCATCTAATAAAATCTCGTGGCAACAGATTACAGAGCAATATGTTATTAGTTAGTATTTAACAAAATTAGAATTGAGAAATACTTAATCAAAATATTCCTTAAGTTAGCCGATTTAAAATTAGTAAAAGTTTACATAAAAAATATAGACAAGCTGTCAAAGATTAACTCTTTTATCTATATCTTTATTTTATGGCAACATTGAAAGACACCTGATGTTAACAAGCAGAATCACTGAGAGGAGAAAACCGTCGTTTTTAAAACAAAACTTAAAACACACACTGAGCACCATAAATGGTGACTTAAACATGCTTTCTAAAAAAAGTTTCTCATTTTAAATGTTTAACTTTTAATGAATTAATTTGATTCATTATTACTCAATTCTATTGTTAAATTTAACACTAATAATATTGCTTGTAATCTGTTTCCACATTTTTTATTAGATAAACGTGCATTCATTTTTTACAGATGATGACAGCGTGTCAGTAAGATTTTTAATAATAAAATGAATGTCATATCTTGCCGGATTGAGTTGATCATATAAATAAAACAGTAATATTGTAAAATACGAAACCGTTTCTAACTTCATATATTTTATAATGTAATTTATTCCTGCGATTTGCAAAAAACCGAATTTTTAGGCGTCAATTGTGCTATGCAAAAAATCTGCTGTCAGTGTCGACATGATCCTTCAGAAAGATTTCTAATGCTGCCCTGATTTTCTCGCTCAATAAAATATTTCTTGATTATTATCATGATTTGAAAACAGTCGTGCTGCTTAACGTTTTTGCAGACATTTTTCAGGATTTTTATTTGAAATAAAATTTTTGCCACTTTTGGTCAAGTTACTGGTCGCACTTGCTTAAAGTATTTAAAAATAAAATTAATTTCTTTAGTATTGTTATAATTATTATTGTCCTGACATGATTGATCGCATATGACTTTTTAATTAGACCTAAAAAAATGCCACCTAATATTATAATTGCCATTTTATATTGTAATTGTGACTATAATTACGAGACTGTTTATACATATATATAATGTTTTACTGGTGAATCTTTATCTCAAAATTTTACTGAAAGTCATGGTTGGACTATATTAACTTAAATGTTCTCTTCAATTTTGTAAATTCTCATTAAGTTGATTTTGACTGAGAATAGCTATAATGTACAGTATATATATATATATATATATATATATATATATATATATATATATATATATATATATATATATATATATATATATATATATATATATATATAAATTAATATATTATTCAGTTCGCGCCATTTTTTATAGTTTGTACTAACTTTTGCCATTATTATAAAATATGGAAAAAACAGTAATAATAAGGAATGATGGGTGTGTCCAAACTTTCGGCTGCCAGTGTGTGTGTATTACGTGCCACCCATGATGAGCTCACATATAATGTATATGTATATAGGTAGCAACAGCATCTCTTGTCGATTTGAGGTGCTGATGTATATTTTTTGGCTCTTTTTCTCTCTTCCAGTCAGTTGGCAAGATTTCTCTCTGATTTGCTGCACCCCCTACTTTGTACTCTATCGACTTTACCAGTGGGAAGGACACTTCATTCAAGCACATAGGCACACCAACTTTGGCACAAAAACAACTAAATCGCTGACTTTTTCAATTTGATAGCAAATATGTAGTGAGAACAGAGGTTAGGCAATTAAGGAAATTGTTAAATATTTCCTCTTGATGGTAGGCCATTTTTCCCTGTGGGCGCTCCAAAATCTTCTCGTCTAAATCTGTGCCATGGAAGTTACGGTAATTGTTTCTGAGGTGCAGCCCACCTACGCGCAGCAGTTATGGATGCGATCTGCTGGATAATATGCCTGGGAATCTCAAAAACAGTCCTTCTGAGGTTCGTTAAAAACTGAAATAGTCTATCAACAAAACATACTAACTTAGTCACATAGCTTTACTCTCATAAAGCTCACAGACATGTAAACATTTAAAGTATGTACAAATAAAAACAAGCAATCGCTGTACGGTTTATTTATAGAGCTGACCGAGACTGAGTGCTGGATGAGGTGAGAAATGAGTCTTGGAGATGTTTAAGACAATCCTTGCTGTGGTTTTAAAGAGAAGGATGTCTGCTTTGGGAGTGAGGTTTGTGGTCAGCTCACTGAAGAAACATCTACTATGTGGTTATGCAGCTTCTTTTAGTTCTTTGGATCGTGACATATGGAGTTATTCAGGACTCAATATTCTTCCTATGGCTTTAGATGTTACAAAGTTGGCCATAAAAAGTTGTGAAATGATAAAAGATTGTCAAATGATAGCAACTTCTTATTTAATGTGTTACAAAACCCTTTGTTAATGTCATTTAGAAGAAAATGATCACACACGTGTATATACATAAACACTTTGGAAAAAAAAGGTTCAAAAGCTGCATGGACGGTACATACGGATTTACATATTGGAACCTTTTAAAAAGGTAAATTTTATGAATGTACTCGTATACAATTGATTGCAAATACTACAAAGCGAACAAATCCCAATTCTGCTGGAGAGCCAATGATGTGAAACACATTGGAGATAAAGATGGAGGAACATCTTGTGGGAGGGTATAGAAGTGATAGAGAGAGAGAGAGAGAGAGGGAGGGAGAGGGACAGAGTGTATGTTCAACTTTCTCCTTCATTCATTTCTCTCAGGGTGGCGACTGACGTGACGCGCGGGGGGCTGCCAGGTGAGTGAAATTTGACTTTAACTCTCTGCGTTGAGCTCCTAATGATAATGATTCTTGATTATGTTTCTTCTTCTTCTTTTAGTACATGCTTTTTGTTATAGTGGGTTTTATCGCATTGCATCTCATGAATTAAGTCCCATGATTTCTGGCCACTCACCCCTGGATGAGGTTGAAGCGTCATGCCTGCATTTGACATACATTGATATCTATTTGTATCTCTGTAATAATGTCTTCCATAAAGAGATTAAGAAATAATCTGCTTATTATTCCTGTTTGTTGTTCGGATAACAAGAAGTACTTTAGGCCTGCAGCAACATAGTATGTTACTGTTATCACACCTAACTTTTCGTCCATCTATGCCTCAAAGCAACATGTACAAATCGGGTATGCACTTGTAAAAAATATCCGCTGACTTTAGTGGCAAAATACTGTACAATGCGACAAGTGCAAAACTGTTAATCGGTAAACAGAAAGTTTCCGTACTATACATGGCAATATAACTGTGATATACTTTTACAGTAAAATACCGATTAAATTTTACAGTTTTCTTGAAAGTGAAAAAGAACAAATCGTTGTATAATTTACAGTGAAAAACACGTAAAATTGACGATCCCCCACAATTCCCTGTGTGACACTTACACATTTTATGTATTTTCGCTGAAATAACTATGGCTTCCTCATAATCTTGTTGTTTTTTTCTTGAAATCAGTCACCGTACATTAGGGTTCCACGTTACATTTAATGTTGTTAGATTAATGTTTATTGCATTTTTTTTAATTTTATGTGTGTTACCATGCAGCCGGTGCTTTAATGTTTGTGTGACTGACATTTGTGCAGTTTCTTTTTAAATAAGTATTGCTTTATACAGGTATTCACTTGTAATGCAGCTGTGGATTGCTCGCGTAATTCTCATCACTGCTGTGATGATTGTTGGTTGTCAGTGTATTACAATTGTCTAAAACAGATATCAATACGTCCACAAGTTGGTAAATCCACATTTTATGAAATAGTACCGTTTACTCTGCTGTAAATTTTGAGTTAAGTCTGTAAAACCATTTAAACTGGTTCCTGAACCTGGGACTTCACGGTCAAAGCTTCTGGCAACCACAGCTATATTGTTCTACCTTAATATTTACGGTTTATTTTTTACAGTGTGTCAACCTCACTAAACCCGAGCATGGCCGAGTCATAATTATAACTCCAAAATTATAAAAAAGAAAGAAATCAGAAATAATATTTTGGACATATTAAAGGTGCACCCGAACTTCACTTACTAATGCTCGCTGCTTCTATGTCGTTTTGTAGTATAAAAAGTGTGAGTGAGCGTTTTGCACAGATAATCCCTGAAAGTGCTACTTTAAAATATCCTGACGATGCACTTAATCATGAGCGAAAAACAAAGGGTTAAAATGTTGAAACGCCTCACGCATTTCAGCCGATCGCAGATTTAGTTACGTAGAGGAGGGGGAGGGCGCTATCTAGAGCTGATGTCTGATTGACAAAAAAACGTATAAAAATTCACACACTACACGGTTGAGTACATAGTTGCAGAACATTTTCCTACTTCCCACTTCTGAAGGTGTGATTAACTGAGCTTGTCGGATTCAGTGCCTTTTCTGTTTGGAAGATAAAAAATCATGGAGAACACGAGGTTTATTATTGCCCATTTATTGGAGAAATTGTAAATCGAAGCCAAAAATGATATTTAGTTCCCATTCCCTTGACAACTAGATAAACATTCACTTAGCTATAGTCAGCTTCCAGACAATTCTGGAAGACTTCAGTTCATATCCGTCAAATTTTTGTTGTATAGGCCAACTAGGTAATACATACAATATGCTTCAAATGGTTATTTATATAGGCCTATGTAAATACGCACTACTCTAAACGACACTGACAATGCGATGTAGCGTATCCAAATGGGTTTGTAAAGTTTGTGGCCCCTTGTTTCCAACTTTTGTATTTTTGGTTGTTAAAATTATACCAAGCTTCCCATGTGATAAATATGACTTGAACTGAAATTACATTTCTGACTAGAAAACTTGTATTTACGATAATTCTGATTACACGTGAAGGCAGCATAAATTCACAGTGTCTAAGTGCATATAGTGTTTAGTGCGTCATTTGGGATGCAACTTAAGATTTAAAAATGTGAAATAAAATTTATTTTTATTTTATTTGTTTAGTTCATATAGCCATAGTCAAAAAAATCATATAGTATTTAAATAGATTTGTCTTTAAATATAATATAATTTGTTACATTATTTTTTTGACGTTGAAGTGAAAGACAACTAGCAAGCATTTTTCTTTTTCGTTTTTCGCCATTCGGTGGCTCTGAATTGTCAAAAAATCGCCTCTCGAAATGCTTGCTAGTTGTCCGATACAGACAAAAAAACGCAGAAAATCAAACCTGAAATTAACCCTATATTTTTTATGGATGAAAGTTTCGTAAGCATTGTGTAAAAGTGATTGACACAAGGTGCGAGGTCGTCTGTATTTTTTAATGTGCAAAGATTCTCAGACGAGAATTTTGAACTCTGTGTGCAAGGACTTTAATATTTCACAAATGATCTTATTAACAGAGTTGTTAATTTTTCTGACAAATTTTTAAAAACTTTCTTTCAAAAATTGCTTTTGTAAAACATGTATAAACAAAAGACTCATTTTACATGTCAGTGGGTCACCTCACTGGAGAGGTGGCTGCCATATATTGAGATCACACTGACCAGCCGAATAGTTACGCACTCAATTTATCTCTATCACTCGACTGTTACAGTCAATTCTCAATTTAGTAGTTAATTTACTAACATGGACCCCTGTTGTTTTCTAGTCCAGAAACCCGATCTGTGTGCAGTCATGATTTGGGCCATCTTCCCTTGTGTGTGTTTACCTTCACACTCCTCTTTTTGTGGACTGGATGCACGTCCCGAATTTGCGCCTGTCCTGGCTCAAGGCGCGCGTCCCTTGCCTGCCAAAGCTGCTGGACTGGCAGGTCTGGACCACAGAGAAAACGAGGGAATCGAGTTGAAATCCCCTGCAGGAACGGACGCGGGGCACAGTTTGCGAACGTATAGTGTCGACATTAAACGTTGACTGAATGGTGGTTTGCAGGGAACCGGGTTTCCAAAGTGGCATAACATGGCGGCACACAGCGCCAAGTAGAGAGAGAGGGAGAGGGTGAGTGAATTTCTCTCTATGAAATACATGTGGGTTATGAATCTTTTTGACTCAGAAATTTAAGATTTTGTCATCATGTCACCTCTCAGTGTCTGCCCCATACGCCTTTCTTTATTTAGAAAGATGTTTAGCAGAATGCTCAGTGCTGCTCTTTTCCCTACAATAAAAAATGAATGATGAAAGCCGACCATGCGTCCAAATTCGAGTTTATGGGGGAACTATCCTATCATTTTTAAACAAACTTGCAGTCTGAATAGCTGAGGTTCAAGAGTTTTAATCTTATTTATTTCACATGTAACTGGATTATGCGAAAGGTTTGAGCGCAATTGCATATGAAAGGCTGCATTGCTTGTTTTAAATAGCTGTTTCACACTAGTGCAAGTGCACAGAGCTACTGTTCTTTACATCGCCCAAATCGCTCCCTGTAATTTCACTTTAAGGCAGCTATAAAGACAGCCACTAACCCAAAGCATAGGATGACATTTAGTTGGCAGAGCAAACGTCATAAAACTAGAAACAAACCCTTCAGACAGCTTCACGCAGAGCTCTCTCGTAACGCTTTTGTTAGTGAAACTTCTCCCGGTGTAATTGTATTGTGTAAATGAAAGTCTGCAGACTTTCGTTGTAATAGCCTACTTGTGTACCTTTACTTTAAAAAAATATTTTAAGACAATAAGCGTCTTGCTTAAAAGTACAGTAGTTGACCCAAAACTCGACAGCACTCCACCATCCTCATGTCGTTCCAAACCTTTATGACTCCCTTTTGAACACAAAATAAGTTTTAATCAGTAATTGCTTCGTCGATTTGAGACCAAAAAAAAAGTCAAAAGAACCATACATGTCTCAGGAAGTGGTCAGCGCTAGTTTGTATGTTGCATTTCAAGTCTTCCAAGCAGATATACATGAACTTCGAAAATATCAGGGTTTCCAGTGAATAACTTCAATTTTTGATCTGTTTGTTACTCAAAACGTACCTCGACTTTAGAAGTAATATACGGAGTTGTACAGACTGAGTTTTTTTGTCATATTTTTTTATTTATTTTTCAAATTCACCTTTTGTGTTGAAAAATCGAAAGCTATCCAGGTTTGGAATTATGTCATTTTCATATTTGGTTGAACTGTTCCTTTAAAGTGCCTATATTATTCCTACTTTTGTTTCTGGGTTTACACTGCATCCATATTTTTTCTTAATATACAATGCAGCATCACCTTTTGTTCTCACAGCGTCTGCAAAATGGTTTGATCAAGAGTCGGTGTCTCTCAAACCCCTCCTTTCCAAGAGATTACTCAGCTCCTGATTGGTCAGACGGCCGAGTCTGTTGTGACTGGTCTACCGCTTACAGCGCATGTTGAAAAAAAAAAGTCCTTTACCATATCATGATACCAGTAGTGATGCCATTCGATTTTACCATATCAGATGGCAAGCCTGAGCCCACATATTTTGGAAGAGGGCATGCAAAGTGGCTTTTGCAGGGCAGAACACTTTTTTTTTCTCTCGACATGTCGACAACACAAACCAAAACTTTCCAGGCCTCTGCTACAACTTACCAACACATTCTCATCCTGAGGGCATCATATATAGTGATGCTTTTTACAATGCGCATACATCCAACGCACATGGCACCCTTTAACACACTTCGGATATGAGTAGGTTTAGGTTGGGTTTTAGGTTTAGGGAGTGAGAAGCCACTGGAGGCGCCTTCTGCCCCCTTATATCTGCGTCTAATACTGACGCTAAAGGGGGCATGCGGTCTGCGTTGGTGATGTGCGGCATTGTCAAAAGTCGTTCACTGTGTGACGCCTTGGGATGAGAACGGGCTGCAACTACAGTGTATGAGGGCAGATCAAAGTAGCTCGTCGTTCTGTGGCAGCCAATGAGGACCAACAGATGGCATTATGCAAATGTATTACAAACGCACAGTTCGTAGGTTCAAGTAGGACATAGGGCCCTGCTTCTTTTACACCTGATATCAATGCGTTTGGTCGGTGAGATCACAAGTGTATGATACTAAATACAGATGTAAACTGGGAAATCTAAAACATTTTGAGCTTGTCCACTTCAATCACTCCCTGTGGTAGTCGAAACGCATTCGAACCCATTGCTTCTGTATAGTCATAAAACGGCCCTCGGCGTGGTTGAACGTGCTCGAAGGCGAGCCACAAAAACACTGCCTCTCTCTCCTTGCCTTCTGACCTAATGCGTGAAACATGGTAAGCACACTAGGACTTTGAAACTTTGTTGGATGAAGATCCAAGTTCTGGTTTGTAGCTCGATAAATTCGATACCAAGCACAATGTTCTCTCGACCGGTTCTGATTTCTAACACACGCTCACTGGTTTCGGTGTGGGCTTGTGGCTATCAAGCAGAAACAAAATTGGCTGCTCTCCGTGTTTTTTTTTTTTTTTCTTTCATCTCTGGTCACATTCATACATAAACTTGACAAGTTTATTTTGTCCATTGGATTCGAAAAAGATCTGAAAAAAAAAACAACGCATTCTCATCCTGAGGGTGTCATCTAACCGACACTCTCTGACCATGCGTCTCAAATCCGAACTTGCGCATGGCAACCTTTAGCAACAGTTCAGATGTTGCTCGCGGTAGGTTTAGGACCCCGGGTGTAGGGTCAGGGCTAGACCCCAACTCAGGAGGCACGTCTCAGATTACAGCTAAAGGGTGCCATGCGCGTCGGACGTTAACGCATGGTACCAAAGGCGTCAGTTAGACCGGCGCCTTGGGGGATGAGAAGCGGCAGTCGAAGAAACATGTAACTCACCTGCCTTTGACCGTCCCCTCAAAGAAATCAGGACAGAAGTGATTGTAATCGGAAAAAAGACAGCAGATGTAAGTGGAATGTGTCTCTCTCACCTACTGATGACTCCGACCTTCGATCAAAACTAATCTTAATACCACAGGGTGTAAACACAGCCTAAGACTGGGATTACTGTACGACTTGTTGCAGGCAGTTCAGCATTGGGTTTGGGAGACAGTAGCGCCATGTGTTGTGCACTTTGCAAGACATTTTACATTCACAACCAGCTAAATTACACACTACATGAAAGGCGAAATCCAAAAAAAAGTATAATAAGGGCATTTTAAAGGAGGAACTCCGGGCAACAATGAACCTTCGGTCTAACAAAACATCGGTACCTAGTGCATCATTCTCCGAGATTTGTTTTCACGATAATCTAATGTAAAGAGTTTTTATCTCTAAAAACTGTTTAGCGCGGATAATGCTAGCACTGGGGGCACCGACTAAGTAAGAAGAAATTGCTCAAGTCTATACCACTTAAACAAGGCTACAGAATAGCCCCAGCGCTGACACAGTAACATAATGAGTGTCCATGCAAAATGGAAGACATTGAGAACTTTGTAAGTGTATAGACCGTTTAATAAGAAGATAACGTCCATAAAGACCGTTTCAGCTTTCGTCTACAGACAGGAGCCATCTTAGAATATAGTCTCCGATAAGTCAAACTCCGACCGTTTGTGGTTTGACTTACTCAGTGATACTTATTTTTTCTAAGATGGCTCCTGGCTATGTATACATGAAGTAAGAACTGTCTTTATAACGTATCTTCTTATTAACCGAGCTCTGTACACTTACAAAGTTCTCAATGCTTTGTTTTGCATGTATGGAACACTGATTATGTTACTGTGTTAGTGTGGGGCTATTTTGAGCCTCTGTTAGTGGTATAAACTAGCGATTTCTTTTTACTTAGTCAATGCCCCAGTGCTAGCATTATACGCTAAAACAGTTTTTAGAGATAAAACTCTTTACATTCAATTATCATGAAAACAAATCTCAGAGAACGATTGACTAGGTATCAATGTTTTACTAGACTAAGGCTTCCATGATCGTTCGACGTTGCAGTCATCTCAGTGCTTCTGTATCCTATCACACCTGCCACAGGCCCCATCCGGATGGGGCCTGTGGCAGGTGTGATAGGTTACAGAAGCTCTGAGATGACTGCAACGTCGAACGTTCATGGGAACCTTAGTCTAGTAAAACATTGATACCTAGTCAATCGTTCTCTGAGTATTTGTTTTCATGACAATCGAATGTAAAGAGTCTCATCTCTAAAAACTGTTTTAGCGGATAACGCCAGCACTGGGGCATTGACCAAGTCAAAAGAAATCGCTAGTCTATAACGCACTAAACAGAGGCTTCAAAATAGCCCCCACACTAACACAGTAACATAATCACGTGTATCCATACATGAAAAACAAAGCATTGAGAACTTCTGTAAGTGTACAAGCACGTTGGCCAATAAGAAGATGCGCTGATAAAGACAGTTTTCACTTCATGTATACATAGCCAGGAGCCATCTTAGAAAAAATAAGTTTCTCTGAGTAAGTCAAACCACAAACGGTCGGAGTTTGACTTATCGGAGACTATATTCTAAGATGGCTCCTGTCTGTAGAGCGAAGTGAACGGTCTTTATGACGTCATCTTCTTATTAACGGTCTATACACTTACAAAGTTCTCAATGCTTCATTTTGCATGGACACTCATTATGTTACTGTGTTAGTGTGGGGCTATTTTGAGCCTTGTTAGTGGTATAAACTTAGCAATTTCTTTTTACTTAGTCAGTGCCCCCAGTGCTAGCATTATACGTGAAACAGTTTTT
>JAQIUQ010004270.1:0-33611 GCA_030378365.1 Hybognathus amarus
GGCGCCCCTCACTTCCGGAAGCCGCTCCTGCAGGCCAAGTGCATAGTGGCAAAACTTGAATAAAATGCCATTTCTCAGAAACGGAGGCAACGACTTTAGAAACGCTGATCCGCTAGTTGAATTTACGTATCAATATGAGAGACTACTGAACCCTCAAAGTTGTTGATGTAGCTCGAAATATATAATTTAAATAACTTCTCTTTTTCACTCTTGTGTGACAGCTAACTGCCTCACAGTGTTGTTAACATCTATTCACCGTGTAACCGCAGGACATTTTTATAAACAGCAAGTGTAATTTGACACTATCTACACGTAACGCAAAACCGGCTTCTGACCATAGACTGACGCAGCACTCTGGAAGCACTGGGCGTGCTGAGACAAACTTGACGCGTAATCGTGCATCGACAAAGCTCTGGAGGCTATCTGCCCAAGCATGCATGTCTTACCGCTAGGGTGAAAAAAACAACAACGATTCTTCGGAAGCATCTGCGCATGCGGACTTGAGACGATCCTGAATCAATTCACAAATGTCCAAAAATCTATTTATAAAAATCTATTTATCTATTTTTTTTTAAACGAAAATGCACAGTACTGTGGACGGGGCCTAAGGCATATAGGCATTGCGCGCGTGACCTTGATCATGCAAAATGGATTTCCCTCGGAGAAAACCTCTTGGTCTTGAGCAATCACTGCAGGGGTCTCATGTACAGGTGGCCAAAAGTTATTAGTTGGACGCAGCTGCCATGAGTCCCACCAGTCTCTCAGTCTCTTACTTTATAGTTCCCTGGTTCGATGACGTCATCGCCTATGAACGTTTCATCTCTCCATTGGACTGATTAAGTAAAGAAAGAGAAGGGACATTGGGGTACGGGACAAACCCACCCCAAATTAGCTTCGGGTTAAACACTGCATATAATAATTTGGGTAAATGTGTAAGCTTTATGCCTGTTTTTCCCATCGTCACTGGACACAACAATGATTTCCCATGTTCATACATTTTTCCTATAATAATGTATCATTTGCAAAAAGTAAAATGCATCTGTGTTGCTGAGAGAATCATCTCACTGTGTATGCGCGTTATTCACACTCTGTATTATGGCCAAGCATGCACGCTAAAATAGCATCTGAATGTACGCGCACGCCGCCACTGACTTTAGACCAGGTTTTTCCTGGTCATTGGCACAATTGTTTTCTGGAACTGCAAAATAGCACCAGGGATTGTTTCTGCCGTACACACGCCCTCCTTTTTCGCGCCGATCCGCCCAGGAAGCGCAAGTTCATTTGTTAGTTTATCGACGTGCGTCCTGTGGAGGAAAAAAGCCCGCTCTGCGCACGTGCAAAATAGGAATGATAAATGCGTCAGTGTATAAAGTCATTTGTGCCGGGTGCAAGATAGAGCCCAAAGTTGGAATTATGACATACTATGTCATAATTATGTGATCAGATGGTCAAAGTTACTGACAAACTTAGTCATAATTTATATAATTGAGATTAAAAAGTCAAAAAGATGATATACTAAGAACGCTTTTGATTTATTTTCCACTTATTTTCATAGATGAGTTCGAAATTAGGTTAAAAAGTTAAAAGTTAAAAAAGTGGACATTTTTAGAATGAAGTTGAAATAGCTTACAAAGTCATAAGTATGTGATGGAAGTCAAGACAAGTCATAATTGGGATTTACTGGAAATGATGAGATAAAAGCCAAATTACTTTTTCATAATTTCATGTCAATTTTAACTTTTCATCTTATATTCCTGACAGTATGTCATAATTTCACATTTATCATAATGCCATCATTGTGACTTAGTGTTTTGATTTTGACTTTTTATCTCATAATTATGATTTGCCAAAGTAATGATTAATGTCAGGACAAAATGCTACAAAAAGTCTAACAATCAGCCATTGTAATCAGCCAGCTGTGGTTAGAAAATGATGTCCGAAATTAAATATGCAAACACAACCTTCGTTTATTGGCACAACATTGTCTTGATGTTAAATGTTGGGGAATGCAAACACAAGGTTTTTTTGCATACGGTCTCTGATAAGCTTCATTTTGACTGTACCTCATTTGTTCCATGTGGTGTTTTCACAGTGGGTTTGGTAATCCGTCAGTCCCGGTGAACTGAAAAGGAAATAAAGTAATAAATTGCTCGTGCATCAAATACCTAAACACAAAGAACACAGGACCGTACTTCCTGGTCAGGATTACAGGCATGTAGAGCACTGTCAAACACTGACCTGGTGATCAGTCATACACAATTCCATACCGAATCCTCATGCTGTCCGACAGAGAGTCTCGGTGTTTCTGTGCTGAACAGATGTGATGATTTTAGGGGATCTGTACGCTTCAGGTCTCTAGATATCAGTCGTATGTCTCTGTGAACCTCGTGCACTCAGCGAGGCTCCGTTCAGATTCTGGCTTCTCTATGAGCGTGCGAGTGGTTTGTTTCTGTCAGACAACAGGACGTGAGAGAGATGAGAACCGGTTACGCTTGGTAGAACGTGAAGCAAATATCGGACAAAAGGCACTTTGATCAGTGACAAGAAGGCTGAGATTCAGCTGAATTGTGAATTTTTTGCTAATATTGGAGCCTCATTTGGCATTTGTTATGCAGAAAAAGTGTTAGACAAACAAGTGTGATGTAATGTAACCGTTTAACACTTATCGATATAAATTCTTGGGAAAGATTTTTGCTCTGGAGGTCGAATTGACCCTAAATTCAATCAATGAGAATTCACACACACAAAAAGATAAAAAAAATCACACTGATCAAAAACAAAAAATTCAAAACATTACAACAAAAATAACAAATTATTTTTAAAACTGTATTTAACTTTAACATTTGTTTTAAAATGAAAAATATATATTTTAAATGTTCTTGTTTCAGTTGTGTGTGATTCCGAAGTTCAAACAGTAGAGCATGGCACTAACAACTGCAAAATTATGTTCGATTCGCAGAGAAATTAACATTCTTGAAATTATCAAAAGTGTACAGTGTACATTTCTTTGGTTAAAGGGGTCATGAAACTGGCTTTTTAAATTGTATTATATTTTTGTTTGAGGTCAACTTATGACATTTGTTTGGTTGTTGCATTCAGAAACAAAGTGAATAAATAATAGGCTATTTTTACCTAGTTTTGAGCCTAGCTAAAAAACGCTAGGCATATTATTATGAGTTTTCGACTCACCCGTCGATAGCTACTGGGGGAAATTGTTCTGAAAACGTCCAATGTTGTAAAATGGCAACCGGAATGATTCGCCCATACATGTCTCGACCCAGAGTCAAGTGTGTTGCACAACTTCTGTCAGATCCAATATAGACGGCACAGCACGTTCCTTACTCTTAATCGGTCTGCAAATCCAGTCTTGTTTACAAAACAATCCTCATTGAAATGAAGGCGAACAGACGCTGTTGTGTCGGTTAACCATGAAATTTTGAGTCAAATTGACCGTCAAACATAAAAACGTCAGATTTTTTTTGTGATTCGCCAGGAATGTCTACAGGGAACATCAAAACAGGGATGTTCATGACCCTAAATGAAGAAATTGTCACAATATTTTTTTTCAAGTGTCCTGGTGGTTACCCGAATGTTTACAACAACTTAAAATATAAGTTATTAAATATATGTAGCATGTTTAAATTATGGATTTATTTGTCGTTTCTATTAGCTAAATCAGTCTGATTCATGGATATCAATTCGGCCTCAGTGTTTCCCACAGAATTAGATTCTATTTGTGGTAGGTGTGGGTTTTGGTACCGAGGAGGGGGGTGGGGGTTGTTTGTGCCACAGGGGCCTATATGTATTGTAAGCATGTTATAATTAGTGATGTGTCCTCCCCGTATCGAAGCTTCTGAAGCGTGTGTCGAGTAATGCCGGGATGATTTCTGTGAAGCGCGTCTCGAAGGCTTGTGTGTCGGTGACGATATGTGGTGACGTTCTGAAGCCTTGCGAGCTGGCTGTACCACGTGACTGCTTACAGTAAGTGGTTCGCGGTTTGGGCGGTCTATTTGAAATAAGGGCGAGAAAAATGCAATGGATTCCCCTTCACACTTTTCATTTTCTGAAACATTAGTGCTGTCAATTTGAATTATTCATCAAAGTGATTAATCAAAAAATAAAAATAATCCTGATTGATACCTTCCTGGTATGTACTATGCTCGAATTATACAACAGGGCTCTCAAGTTTTGAAGAAAGGCAGCAGGAGTGAGAGAATCACGTGAACAATTTTAGGATATAATTTTTTCTTTTTTGCATTAAATCTTACCCAGATACAATAATACTATTTCCTGATTGGCTATTGTGTAGTACTTTTTTCTTTTTTTCATTGGCTGATAAGTGGCAGGCTTAACTGCAGAACTCCAGGGGGACGCGCTTGATTCCTGCCGGTAATATGCGCTGCCGCTGCGGCATATTAAATATATTATAAACAGTTTTTACACGAGATAAATACAAAAGACCGAAACGAGTGACTGTGACAATCAATGCGTGACACTTCTTGCAGGTGTGATGAATGGTATACTTCTCATCCAACCACAATCAAATACACTCTAGATAGCGCGATTTATCTGGATAGTTTTTTTTTTATCCGATGTCAAGCAGAAATAAAAACAAATTCGAAATGCCATAACAGTAGGCTATTTATTAAAATGTAAAGAGTAGAAAGTAGCCTACAGATAATTGCGTGAATAGCCGTAAGGAGTAGAAGTAAAAAAAACGGTTATTTATTAAATTCATAAAAGACCAAATACAGGAATACTGGCTTCTAAACCTCAAAGAAATGCCATAATCAAGACCTCGGAGCAGAAATAGCTAAGTGAGAAAACACCTCACGTGCTGCTCACAGTATGTCTTGACATGCTATTAAAGCTTGGATAACACACTTAGGCCTACATCTCTTTATCAGTAATAATATAATATGGTGGCTCTGTAATATATTTAAACCTACCAACGTCCGTTGCCATGATTTTTTGAATGACTGATCGCGAGAGGAAAAAATGACGTTATTTAGTAAATTGCGCGAATCTGTGGTGGAAACGCGACAGCATTTAACATAGACTAACTTTTTAGAGTTATAGTGTTCATTATACTGACCATTCAACTTCGGATTGATTCTGGAGGAATAAGCACCGGCAACAATCCGACCTCCAACGCATGATCATATTTTGATTCATAATCGTGCTCAAAGAGGAGGGGCTATTCGCGTCTCGTTGTCAGTTTGTATGAGTGGGAGGGGAAGGAACGCGCAGCTCAACAATAAAATCAAAACCTGAAAATCAATGCGTGGCGGTCAGTGTTGATATTGTGGCGGGCCGCCACAAATTAATGAATGTATGGGAAACCCTGGGCTTTGGCTAAGCCACGCCCTAGAATGTAGATTGACCAATCACAGCGCGGCCAAGAACGAGCTCCCAAAGAGGTCCGACACTTTTTCACAGCGCTCCATTGAATTTCAACACAGGCGTCTCATATTTTTGGTCTCGGCAGGCTATTACCGTCGTAGTTTTATCTAAAATATGGTTAAACGTTGTGCCTGGGGCATTTGTAACACAGATTCGTGTTTCCCAGAGAGGTTGGAGGGGGTGTCCGTTTTTTAAGTCAAATCCTGTCAAGTGTCGTCTTTGGATTTAACTGTATGGACGTCCTCAGTCAGCTAACGCTAAACCCCTCAAAGATCAACAAGCACATCTTTTTTGCGTCTTAACCTTACTGTGAAGTTATACTAGTTAGTCCGTTTTATAATGTTTTAGGTTATGATCTCGGTTCTCATAACGGTTGTTTATACGCTAGCACACGTTGCTGATAAATACAACGTTACTCGTGTAGTCCGTTTGCTTTGTAATAACGATTATAGAAGTGAATAGAGACCTATCCAGCTTTGTATGAACAGTGTTGCTCCCTGATATTGTTAGTCCCAGCCTCCGTCTCGATTAGTAGGAGATACGGTGGTTCATTTGTTGACTGTGACCGGTAACGTTATGCTTTTGCCTCTATTTGGATGCCTTGTTGTTTCTTACATTTCACCTGTATGTCTTGAATATAGCCTTCGAACGCGTTTTGCAGCCCCTTTTGCCTACTTCTATAGGGCACTTTATTTGCTGCTTTATAAAAGTTTGATAACATTTCAGCAAGAAGAGCTGTCACAGCATAAGCCATGTTGATACTAAACCAGAGCCCAGGGGCCTCATTTATAACCGTTGCGTACGCACAAAACAGGCCCTGAAAGAGGCGTACGCCACTTCCGACGCATAAGTTGTGATTTATAAAAACAAACTTGTCGGGAAAATTTGCGCACCTGCACGCAAACTCTGACCCATGCGTACGAACATTTTGGAGATGGAGCAGTTTGGCGACATCGATGGTGAGCTGGAGTTAAATGTCTTTTTGATTACTTTTAGACAGAAAATCTAAGGAAATTATAAAGAAAATATAAATATAATTTCACTCACCAAACCTATCACTTGAAGCAAATATCCATCCCTTCTTAAATATCCGCGCCAGCGAGTGCGTTGGGCCGTTTAGTGAAACTGACGCATATATAGCCTATAATCTAACGGCAAATGAAGTCAAACTGTAAATCTTCATTATGAGTCCATTAGGGCTGCATCGATTAATTCGCACGATGTTGATATGCGCATCTAATCATTAAAGCCGGTTCCTTGATTAGTAGTAAATCACCTTCACCTGCTTTCAGATGGAGCGGCATTTACTACAAAGAGCCGAGTTAACTGACAAGCTGAGCCATATCGCATTAAATATCGCAGGCGATACATCCTCGATATTAACGCGATTTGGCTCAGCTTGTCAGTTAACTAGGCTCTTTGTAGTAAATGCCGCTCCATCTGAAAGCAGGTGAAGGTGATTTACTACTAATCAAGGAACCGGCTTTAATGATTAGATGCGCATATCAACATTCGTGTCGATTAATCGTGCAGCCAGTCCATCATAAATACAGTGCATGTTCACAATAACAGTTTAAATAAATAAATGAATGATTCAAACTATGTTTTACTTCTGATATAAATATTTAGATTAAATATGTCATTCTCATTAATGGTGTTAAACACTTAAACTACGTGAAATCATTCCTGAGAAGTTACAACATTTTTATATTCAATAAATATAAATATTTGTTGTGGATGTGATGTTTTGAACACTTTTCCTCTGGCATGCTGTGTTTTAATGTGTTAACTACATAGAAAATTGCTTATTAAGATAGCAGATTGTCTGAGAAAATGGTTCCATTAAAAATATAAATCAATTAAAATACTATTTGGCCAGTGGAAAAGATTGAGAAAAACTTTCTCTGAAATGCATTTTGCACTATTTTATTTTATTTATTTAAAAACAAGGGAAGGATGGGCTGCTAAATGATTTTTATTAATGTAATGTGATGTCTTGTACCTTTAAACATGTTATCACATGGATGAATAATCATATGCAAATGATATGCAGATGAGGATATGCATAGTAAAACTAGGCGTTGTAAATCTCCATATATGGTTACTTCGGGGAGGAGACGCATGTGCGCACAATCTTCGGCTGACTGGGATTTATTAAGTTAATTCTGCGCAGGTTCTGGCGTACACACGGTTTTATAAGTCTGAATATTTTTTTTGCGTATGACATTTTTGGCTTTTGGGCGCACGTACACTTTTTAGCACGGATCCTGACGCACGGTTTTATAAATGAGGCCCCAGATGAAATTTGACGGACGTAGCAACAGTAACTAAGGGGGGTGGGGCTTAGCCAAATGTGAATTGTCTATTTGGTTAGTAGAAGCCTAGCTGTGTGCTAAAAATGTCCATAATTAAAATGTTATTCCGCTCCATTGCCAGTGTTTGACTAGTTAGTGCAAAAAAACATTTTAAAACCTCTCTTTTTTGCTTCTTTTTCAGGTGCTTTTGCAAAAGTAAAAGAGTCTCAGCGTATGAGCGACGAGGGGAAGATGGACCAAGAAGAAGCAGACGGCATTCGCAAACGCTGCAGGACTGTGGGATTCGCCCTGCAGGCCGAGATGAACCACTTCCACCAGCGCAGGGAGGTGGATTTCAAAGAGATGATGCAGGCATATCTCCGCCAACAGATCGCCTTCTACCAGCGCGTAGGTCAGCAGTTAGAGAGAACCCTTCGCATGTACGAGAGCCTCTAGAGCCTGACCTTTGGCCTCTGGACTGTAATGGGGATACAGACGGATATGCAAACGCTTTTTTACTCCCAAAGTTGGAATTTTTGAGTTCCAGACAGGATTATTTGCAAGAGAAACAGGACATTCTCGCTTCTGCACTTAAAAATGTCACTTTTAACCCCAGAAACCAACAATGCAGTTGCCTTTGATAAACCATGTATATCTTCATCTTCATGTTTTGAATTTTATTTAAATGCCTGTTCGATCAGTCTTTTAGATTGCCTGTTACTTTTTTCATATTTTTTATTCAATACTCACAGTCAGGGGTGCGAATGATGATACCTGCATGTGAGCAGGTGTAGACGCTAATCTGACGCCAAAAACTGGTCATGTGACACGAGTTGTTTACGCATTAGTTTGCTAAAACGCAGTTATCTCTTAAAAGCATCAAATTGTGACACCGTGTCTTATCCAGGCACAATGCAAGAAAAAAGTGTCCAAAAAAATGCTGAACATTAAATATTCTGTTAATGTGTGTTACCCTTTATAGTTGCCCCCTCTGAAACATCATTTGGTCCAAAATCCGGTTCCAATTCACTGTATCTAGAGTGCAACATTTGGGTTTCGGAAGTAAAAATTCATTTTCTCTATAGGGATTTTTAATGACAACCTATGAACCTCACTGTGAGCTACACGGTTGATAATTGACTAAATAAAATTAAAATTTAACAGCAGAATTTGTGGTGAAAAACTACATTACCCATGATGCTGTGCAGAAAATTCTACCAATCAGACAGTCGATACAAGCAAAACATGCCAAAAGAGCTATTTAGCTCCACCCACTCCCATATATAGATATGTATATTTTGTAAGATATATATATATATATATATCGTTTTGATGATACTATTCGCAATGCTTCATGGGATTGTAGTTCTTTCCATCACTAAAGCCGTTAATTACACAGTCTTGTAATTTCTGATTTTCGAATACTTTTGCTTTAAATCAAATTTGTAATGTTGTGATTCGCCTCGTTACTGATTGGCTTGGTTCATGGCTTAAAAGGCTTAAACAATGTTTTTTTTCTTATTCCTATGGAAAAATACTGAAAAAGTGGGTGGGCGCTGTTACACTCTGTTAAACAAAACATGTTCTGATTGGCTGGGATTTGTTATATGGGCAACATTTTAATTTTGGTGACGATAGTAACACGACTCGACGCTTGAGACGTTCAACTGCTAAATTAGTTTGGACTAGATGAGCAAAGAATTAAACCCACATAGCAGGTTCATGTGGCTTCTGCTCGCTTCCAGGAAGTTTAATCAGAAATCATGTTTATCTAGTTTCCCTTCAGGCAGCAGAAGATTCCTGAGTTTACGTGAAAGTAAGTTTTCTGATCTGATACAATGAGAGTCGTGATATTCATCAGGGATTCAAATGAATCACAGCAGGCTTGCATAGCACGTTTTCCTACGCTGGACGGTCCGGTACTAATTTCTCCTTGTGTTATCAAGGCAAAACATGTTTTTGTGAATTCTTGAGCAAGAATCCCCACCCAGAGAATCTGTGTATCAGATGGAAACACTTCAGTATTAGCATTAGCATTTAGCCTAACTGTTTGTTGTTCAGGGTTTTTCTAATGCAAAATGGAGCTCACATCCTCCTCGTCTTGTTTTTGTGTGCCCTCAGGAAAAACTTGAGAGGACTTTGAGCTTTTGTTAATGGGTTTTGTTTTAATTTCCTCAAAAGTAGGCTAATCTTTATTTTTAGTCGCTAGGTTTAAGGGGTACAGAAGTTTATGTAAGTCTCAAGGCTGCAATTTGTGGTTAAGAGTTGTGATTTTTACAAGGCTTTTGGTTTAACTGTAAAACTCGTCTCAAGTTTCAGATTGTAAACTTGGATGTTCACTGTTTGCACACTTAGTAACTGAGGACCAAATGTAAACCTTTGGGTTTACCAACGTTTTACTATAAACATGTTCAAATTGGAGCAGATTTGGGCACAAGCAATGTATTAATGAATAAAAGCCAACATGAAATCACCGAAATTGACCGTTTACTTTCTTAATACACATAAATGCATTTTTTTTTTCAATGGATTAAATCAAATTTAACTCTTTCCCTGCCAATTTTCCCGGGAAAATTCCCGCCAAATTTTCTGGCTTTCCGTGTTTTCACTGTTATAAATGGAAGCTTGTTTACGCCACTGAATAAAAAAATTAAATAAATAATTGTGACTTTTTATCTCACAATTTTGATTTTTTTCTCACAATTGCGAGTATATATCTTAAAAAGTATATATGGTAACACTTTACAATAAGGTTCATTAGTTAACATTAGTTAATGTATTTACTAACATGAACTAACCATGAGCAATACATTTGTTACTGCATTTGTTCATATTTGTTAATGTTAGTTCATGAAATACAGATGTTCATTGTTTGTTCATGTTAGTTCACGGTGCATTAACTAATGTTAACAAGATTTTAATCAAGTATTAGTAAATGTTGAAAATAACATTAACAAAGATTAACAAATGCTGTATATGTGCTATTCATTATTAGTTCATATTACCTAATGTAGTTAACTAATGTTAACTAACGAACCTTATTGTAAATGTTACCGATATATTATAAAAAGTCAGAATTGCACGATATGAAGTTCGCAATTAGTGTTATAAAGTCAGAATTGTGAGATATAAAGTCAAGAATTGCGTGATATAAAGTCAGAATTGTGAGATATAAACTCGCAATTGTGAGTTATTAGGCCAATTCTTAAGGGGAAAAACTAACTTGTTCCCCCTCAGAATATTTTAAATCTCGCAATTCTGACATTATTTCATGCATTTCTAACTTTATAACATGCAATTGCGACTTTATAACTCGCAATTCTGACTTTATATATTGCAATTCTGACTTTATATGACGCAATTCTGACTTTATATCTCGCAACTCTGACTTTATATCTTCGCAATTCTGACTTTATATCTCACAATTGCAACTTAATATCATGCAATTCTTACTTTATATGTGCAATTGCAACTTTACATATCGCAATTCTGACATTATTTCTCAGAATTGAGAATATGAAACTTGCAATTGTGAAAAAAAAGTCAGAATTGTGAGATAAAAAGTCGCAATTACCTTTTATATTTTTCATTCTATGGTGGAAACAAGCTTCCATGGTTATACGTTAGGGGGCGCTATTACACATCTTCTGAAAGATTTCTGAATCTTCTGATTAAAAACAAAGGTGAAGAAGAAGCAGAAACAAGCGATAGGACATGTAAATAGATGCAATAACAATAAAATATTCTGGGGGCCATGAAACTTGTGAAAATGATCAAAAATTTTGGCTACTTTTTTCAAAAACACTGGTGGGGAAAGAGTTAAAATAAAATATAGCATTTTTTATTGTTAAAATATGTTATTATGAAAGTAAAATGGCCTGCGAACAGCATTTTAGGTTGACTGTGGTTGTAGAAGTTGTACTGTGGTGTTCCAGATGTTTATGTGCCAACAGAAGGAAACGGTCATCGCTTTCAAATCAGTTAAAGCATCGCTGAAATATCCTGTAGGGGATTTCTTTTCTGGTAAAGCAGGCAGGATAGAATGCACATAAACAAAAGCCTCTGCTCTTAATTTTCTGGAAAACCTTGGAAGGCAAACAGACCTTGTGTCGAGGTTGCGTGTGTCCACTTGGCGACTTCACTCACATTCCGGGATACAGCTGAGCTCAAACGCACAGCTTTAAGTCATACCGAAGACGGGTTTCCATGACTAGACCAATCCAAATATTCCCTTTCTTAATGGTCTTCTTGCGTTTCGCACTACAGTCAACAGCAATGTCACACCGGAAGATGGATTACACACATTCTGAGAGACAAATCAAGCAAATAAGAACAACAACTGCAGAAATGGACACACAAACGTTTCTTTGGGAACGGCAGACCTCACACGAATGATTTTGGACTCTTGTTAGGACGTGTGAAGCCGCGTCCAGCACATTGCTCTGTGTTTACTCACTGTAAGGAGGACAGTAGGATTTATATAATGTGTAGATTTTACACTTTTACACAGTTCTGGTGTTTAACAGGGATCTGAATAAAGAGATCTCAAAATGGATTCGGTGTCTTTTTTTGGTTTAAACTTGTAGGGAAATTTTGTTTTGTAAAGCAGAGATTTATGAGTGATCGCATGCGTTCTGTTGCAAACCACCAATAAAATAGCTTTGAGATTTGAGTTATATAATGGCACTGAAGTAGCAACGTCTATGGACAAAAATAACCATGTTTTGTTTTCAGTTAACTCATTAGGGAACATGTGGACATAAAATATCTGCCAACATTTACTTATTGTCATGTAAAATGCATGCTAATTAAAAATGAGTAATGCCACAAGCAGTTTAAAGGGATAGTTCACTTTGAAATTAATTTTTGGTATGTTTTAGCTTACCTCAAGGGCATCCAAGATGTGGTGTCTTTGTTTCCGCAGTCTTTTCAATTTTGATACTTTTAGGTCAAACCGTTGTTGTCTGTCAGTCATATAATGCAGGTCTATGGTCACCACCTCAAAGAGCATGCACAGAGAAGTCCAAATTAAACATGATTTAATGACTCGTAAATGTAAGTACACGTTGATGGCCTAAGACACTGAAACAAGCAGTTTGTGTGAGAAAACAAACAGAATTTATATAGTTTTTTCCCTATTGTAACCACAGCCACGTCCAAGTGATCTGAGGGTGCGGGCGCTTTGTGACTGTGGTTACAAGAGGTAAAAACTAAATAAATACTGTTTGTTTTCTCACACAAACCGCTCGTTCCGTGCTGATAATTTACTCACCCCCATTCCATCCAAGATGTCCATGTCTTTCTCTTCTTCTGTTGAAAAGAAATAAAGGTTTTTGATGAAAACATTCCAGCATTTTATCTCCATATAATGGACTTCAATGGGAACCAAACGGTTCAAGGTCCAAAAGACACTTTCAGTACAAACTGCAAACTGTTCAAAGGGCTTTAAACGATTCCAGGCAATGAATAAGGGTCTTATCTAGTGAAACGATCGCTCATTTAAAAAAATAAATAACAAAGTTTAAGTTTTAGAAGCACAAATGCTCGCCTTGCACTGTTCTGTGATGCACGTTCGTGACTCTACTGTTCAAACTCGTTCATCAAAATGAACTTCTCATCTTTTTTAGAGTCAATTCATTTCGTTTCGTTCGTTGAATGAACCAAATGACTCGGAAAAGATTTGTTGTTATTTTTACTTTTGAAATGTTGGACTGTTTCAGATATGGTTTTCACATAATCACATTCTTAAATGATAAGTAAAACACACATACACACACATACAGTACATATTCTGTACGCTCACACCGCCGCCGACTTGAGCTTCCAAAGCGGCCGGAAACATTCATTTTCAATGGAAGCTGGCTTCTCTCAGCTGCAAGGAGCGTCAAATTCCTCTGGCGTTGCGTTTTGGGCGTTTTGAGCGTCAATCAGAAAGTTGAAAGAAGCTAAACTTTATGGTAATGAGCTGTGACGCGCGGTTCAGCGGCAAACGCTAGCATAGACGTCCTTCCCGCTGGCTGATTCCGGGGAGAAATACACAGTAAACTTTCGTTCCTACCAAAACATTAGCTCCGAGAAAAAGGAAGAAGAGTTAATAATTGAGTTGCTGTGATTCCTGCTGGTTTGGTATCATTTATGACATGTCGTTGTTTGCTTATACTTAGGGACCGCATGAGCGGTGGTCCCTAAAAATATTTATTTGAAATATTTACGAACGCTCGTTTTAAAGCGGGAATGCAGTTAATTTGCTCACGTGACTCCGATTTGACCGCAAATAATAATAACAATAGGAAATGCGGAGGTACGTCACGCGTGTTGCATTATGGGACGTGGGCGCCATCTTTACAGGCACGATCTTTGTTTACCTTCGGGATAATAGTAGGTGTTTGGCTAAAACGAGGCAAATTTGAAGAAGAACGGAAGAAATTGAGATGTTTAAAGAGAGAGAGAAGGGACCCTACCAGGATAAACTAAATGCCACTGCCAAAAAAAAACATAATTTGGACAAACTATCCACGATAAACAACGTTGATGCATCTGATTTAGTTTTGGTGTTCGAAGCCTATGCTAAGTTGATTAACATTGACTATTGTACATAAAGTTCAAGCTATTTTACCTGGAAAAGTAGCTCTCATAGTTAATGTTAACTTGCTATTTTCAGTCTATATGTTGAGTTTTCATAGGTTGTGCAAGAAAACAATGTAGACATTACTTTATAATGCCACAAGATGTGGTAACTTGTTAAATAAAACTGTGCCTTATTGTCATCATTTAATGTTAATGAACAGTAAAAATTAGGGATATTTGAGTTTATTTTAAAATAGTTTGATGTATCTTTGCCCATTTATGTGTACTTAAAGGGTTTTTCTGACGTATGCATCAGTACAGAAACAGAGAAGTCACTTAATGTATTTATTAAGCAGTTATATAAAACATGATTCACAAACGTTTTAAAGAAAGGCATGTAAAGAGTTGTACAGAATATCAAAGCAAATTGTTAATTGAAAACAAAATAAATATAATTTGATTCATGCAATGTGTCCTAGCTTTATCATCTGCTAAACAAGAACTTGAACCACAAAGTCAACTATCCTCCTAACTGTTAGTCATCGATGAATATACAATACACAACCTCTTGCTTTCTACAACTTTTAACAAACATAGTATGCTGTGGAGGACATTAAGTAAAGTTTTTTCCTCATTATTGCGTTTTTCCTCATTACTTCCTCATCCCTACGTCGATCGGCTTCTTCTCAGCTCCTCCGACCTGCTTCCCTTATTGTTATTTCCAAGAAAGAAAGGTGAAAAAACGTATTCCGTTGTTCGGTTTCCTCCACTGAACGATCGTGTGACATGCTATGGCAGTTGAACTGAACAACCATATCGACGTTTATTACAATCTCGACAGAAAATCCAAACACAGCCTCCAAAACATGCATTTAAATACAGCGGTATTGGGCGCGATCCTGTAAATATGGCGGCGGACCCATAATGCAACATGGCGTGACGTCAACTCCGCATTCCCTATAGCTAACTATTTCTTCCTGACCAAAACGGTTATAAAAATGCTGTCATTAAAAAGGTTTCTTCAATGTATTGCTTGTTTTTTTCTGTTTATAACATTTCATGTTGTGACACGGCCTGCAATGTCAGAGCGTGCAAAGCGTCAACAAGCTTCCCCGTACTTTTTGACAAGCGTCAGTGTTGCCAGATCTCGCGAGACAAATAAGCAACCAGCCCCGTGAAAACAAGCCCAAAACAAACGACTTTTTCTCATAGACAGTAAAATAGCTTTTTCTTTGGAGCCCCCCTAGATGAGAAAAAAAAAACTGTTTGCACAGTTTTACAGTCTGTGGGGACGGATCGGATAGTTTTTTTTTTATTATATTTTTTTTCAATTACATTCACGTGGACAGATTGGTAAACTGTGCGCAGTTTTGTAAAACTGTGCACATGTACAGTTTATTTTCTTCTGTAATAAAGCTTGGCTGTCCATCTAGTGTGGGTACTGCGCCCAAATAAAATCTGACTGAAGCTCATTTTTGAGATATCAACCTAAAATTTGGAACACAACTTCTGCAGATTTTTGGCTTACATTTTCTTGCAGTTCTAGAGTTAAATATATTATGTAATATATTTTATAAAAAATAGAAATAATGTTTTACATTGTTAAATTTCATAAACTCAAACTTATAACTTTTTCTGTTTCACTTTCATAATTTCATAATACTTCACTTAATCCTTCACAAAAATTAGGCAAATGTCTTCTTCAAAACAAGACCAAATATTCCAAAGCATTCTTGAATTACAACCATTTGAATAGTGATTTTCATGTCTATGCGAAAATGGGGTGACAGATAAAGGGTTAAACAGAATTTAAATTATAATATCTATATCTAAAATATCAAACATATAGTTAATACTCTCCTACAGTTCAGTCACTATCAGTCACGATGGTTCAGACTTCGCACGTTTTTTTTTTTTTCATTTTAACGTCACTCACTGACGTTTTCCTAACCAGAAAAAAAAATGCTGCGTCCGAAATCTCCCATTACTCACTATATAGTGGACTATATAGTGAGCTCGCCATTTTGTAGTGCTGTCCGAATGTATAGTGATGATTATTATACCCTATATAGTCCACTCAATGTATCCCAGAATGCATTTTGAAAAGTAGTGAACAACCGATGGTCACTAACCTAAGCCCTACATACCATCATGCATTGCGCTGATCGTAAAAATAAGTTATAATCACGTGTGGAGTAGCGCATTATAACAAAAACGGCCAGAAATCACTTTTAGTTTTTAAATTTTGGAGAAATAAGCTCAATATAATGTAATGTATTTATTTTTAAAAATCTGTTTAGCCCAGAGCCGGCTCGGCACCAGCTGACAGATGATGTAATCAACGGCGCCGAGAGACGATCGAGTAGTGTCCGAAAGTGGCTTCTGTTATGCTGGTGAGCTCACTATATAGTGCTCTGCTCTCTACCCCCAACATAGGGGGTAGGGAGTAGTGCTTTGAGTGGAGATTTCGGACGCAGCAAAAGATTGCCCTTCTCTGCCTCTGATTGGATAGTACTCGTTGCCATCTGGGTCAGAGCCAATAAGAAGAAGGGTGTGGGTGGGAAAATGAATAAGCAACTACACTTAACTACACAACTACAGTTGCTTATACACCAAATAAGCAACTACACTTTAGAAACAAGCCCAAAAAATCGCGACCCGCGACTACCTATATTTGCAAGCGACTTTACAGAAAAACAAGCCCAAAGTCGCTTACAATAAGCGGACTTGGCAACACTGACAAGTGTCTTTGACAGGGCGGCCAGAGCTTCTTTGACAGCTCAAGTCGGCGGCGGTGTGATAGACTGAACAAGATTCCTCTGGAGGTCAAGCCTTGTGAAGACGCGGAGGAATTTTAGACAGATCTGAATCTGCCAGCCATCTTGTGTGCAGATGAGCAGCTGATACAACGGAAAAAGGCTTGGGAAATGCCTAAATATGATAAGAATGAGATAACAGCACTCCAGATTCAGGAGATCCACATTCTCCAGATTCAGGAGATCCACATTTTGATTAAATGGGATTAACATAGCAATTACAATGTGAAAGTTAGCTATTTGCGAGATTTATTTTGTGAACAAAAGCTCATAAAGCACTTCAGTGGAGTGTCTGCAGTGGGTCTCCTGCTCGCCTCTGACCCCTTAAGCAGGCAAATCCATAAATAATGGCTTCAAAGTCTTTTGATGTTTCAACCAGACAGAGTTTCAACCAACCCCTTTTAAAAAAGATTTTCACTTAATATAGGCCAAAGGTCTTTGCCTTCTTAAGGTAGAATTTTAGAGGAAAGTTCAGTCCGTTTGAAACGGAAATCATGCCGGAGGGACCCTGAGCATCTGTCATTGTGATGTAATGATGATCCAGTACAGTATGAAGAACAGCTTGATGTACGTGTGTCTGGCAATGAAAGGAAGGCCAGATGGTAATGTTCTCTTCACATGTAGTCCTTAATCTGTCCTTTGCTGCTACTCATGTTCTTAAGAGTTTCTTCTAAAAGAAAGATATCACACACTAAGTGGTAGTTTAAGGTGAATAGTTGTTTTTTTATTAAAGAAATTAATATTTTTTCTGCAAGGATGCTTTCGTTTGATCAAGCTTAAAAAAACTATTTATATTGACGATATCGAAATCGTCTTCCATTGCGATTCCCTGTATATCTAAATATGTTCAGATCTTCACAGTGGAAGGTAAAACTTCCGAAATCTCTGTGTAAACAATGAGTGATGTACACGCGCGAGCGATCACTTCTGGCGAAACGTTGGACATTGGACAACTGAATCAGATCAGTTGGACATGGCTGTGTTTACAAAAGGTAAAAACGATATAAATACTGTTCGTTTTCTCACACAATCCGCTCGTTTCGTGTCTTAGGCCATCAATGTGTACTTACATTTACGAGTCATTAAATCATGTTTAATTTGGACTTCTCTGTGCATGCTCTTTGAGGTGGTAACCATAGACCTCCATTATATGACTGATAGACAAGAAAGGTTTGACCTAAAAATATCAAAATTGAAAATACTGAGGAAACAAAGACACCTACATCTTGGATGCCCTTGAGGTAAGCTAAAACATACCAAAAATGAATTTCAAAGTGAACTATCCCTTTAAAGGCGTTGTTAGGCTCGACACGAAGTGGATAACCCCTTCAGCCATTACTTATTCACGATACAGTAACTTACCTTGAGTACCTTATTGCTTTTATAAAACGGTTACCACACAATACAAATATTAAAGTAAAAAAAATACGTATTAGTGCAACTTTCATGAAGTAAAATCACTAAAGCCTTCCTTCCGCTAGAAAAAATAGTCCCTGACCATGAACAGCAACAACGTTCCAATGTGTAATATGGATAAAAGCTCAAATAAAAACAACTTAGGAACTGCAGTGTTGCGCAGTGATAAATAGAGTGAAGCGGTCATAGCCGTGTTTTATCCTGAATAAAGCACAGCTTTTGACCAATCAGAATCAAGGATTGGAACTAACCGTTTTATAAACTTAAAAATGCAACAGTGTGCTGTGCCAATGTCATTTATTTATTTTAGTGTCTTTGTGTGTGTGTGTGTTTTATCAACATGCTTACTTAGTCATTCTGTAGAAACCTTCAGATTACAACAAGATGAAGATATATAGGCCCATTGTATAATTCATGGTGACTTTATGCTGTTATATAAAGAGCGGATTGGTTACCAAACTCTGCAGATGTAGATACTGGAGGAAGGCCAGAGCAGAGAGAGAGAGAGAGAGAGAGAAGATGAGTATGAGGAAATGTTTAGACCACACCCTCTAATTGTGCGAAGCGTTCCCTGACTCCGCCCCTTGTCTTTCAGCCAAGCAACATTCCCAGAAGACAACAGTCACTTCCTCAGAACACTGAGCCTACATTCCTTTCGTTCTTTCAGACCTCCTTTAACAACAGCCCCAAAACGTCCCATTTTCTCAGTCTCTTTCTCTGATTTTCTCATTTCAGGGCACATGCATCTGTTATTTAAATTGTGTCAAATTCAGGACAATACTGGTGGACATCAAGAGCTTTAAATGGTCCTCAACCGTTGAAGGATGTCTCCTACAACATACCAATTTCAAACATGCCCCTCAAAAGACCTTCAATGGGGACTAAGAGAGACGCACACATCTACACACGCTATTCACATCCACAATAATGCCTCGGCAGTGAGATCATGGTAGATTCAAAAGCAGTGAAATTATTGAGCAGTGGGAATATAACAAGCAGTGAGATCATACAGCAGTAAAAGTACTGTGCACATAGAAAAGTGAGGTCATATCTCCGAGGTTCTAGAGCAGAGGGATTCATGAGAAGTGAGGTTATGGAGTTATTCTACTGAAATAAGGCCATAGGAGAGCAGTGATGTTTCAAAGAAAAGCCATAGAACAGAGCAATTGTGATGTTGTAGAACAGAGAAGTGATGATACAAAGCAGGGAATGACAGAAGAAAGGTTCAAATGCAAAGCGGTTCAACTTCAGAAATTAAGGCTATAGAACAGCAATTGTAAAGTAGTGATGATACAGAATAGAATACTGATGTCACAAAGACAACGTAGAGCAGTAAATAGAAGCAGAGAGATTATATAGAAGTACGATTTTAGAACAGCGATTATAGAGCAGTGATGTTACAAAAGTAGAGCGGTTCTCAGTGCAGTAACGTCACAGAACAGAGCAGAGTGGTTCTAGAGCCGCTGGTAAGATCGCAAAGGAGAGGTTCTTTAACCCTTTACCTGTCACCCCCCTTTTTGATAATTGACATTAAAATGCACTATACAGACTTAAATGGTTGTAATTCAAGAATGCTTTGGAATATAGACCTAAGTTTGGTCTTGTTTTAAAGAAAACAATCAGCAGATTATTACTAAAGTGAAAGCACTTCAAAAAAATCCAAAGTATGAAAAAGTTATGGAAGTTATAATTTACAGTAAATCAAATATACTTTATTAATATATATTTTTAATATGAAATAAGTATTTTACAAAATATATTTTACTATAAAATTACTATAAATTTGAAGCTATATATATAACCAAGTTGTGTTCCAAATTTGAAGTTGATATCACAAAAATTGAAGTTCCCATGAGATTTTGTTTAGTCGTAGTACCAAAAATAGCCACCGGGTGCCATTGAATTCCATTGAATTTAATTGTATGCATTTTGCCATAACAAATTAATAAATTTCTATCCAAATATCACTTCTGTCACTAAATATGGAACCTTGAGACTCAGACCTTTCTGACAATATGTGTTTTGTCAAGATTAGAAAAGATTTTCATAATAAATTATGAAAGATGATGCTCAAAAGGGGAGAGTCCTTTTAGAAAAAATACCGTTTCTATGGTAACGCAACGTCCAATTTCAAAACGGTTTTCACAGGATGAATTCTGAGTTTGTAAGCTTTCAAATGATACCTAACAATGTGATATAATAATAAAAAATTATATTTATATATTTTATACTTTATTATGTATAACATAATATTATATATTATACTTTTTAGAGGACTTCTTACCTTACTTTTTAAAATATAATTTTATGTTTTTTATTGACAAATACGAATTATGTATTATTATGAACTTTTAGCACTAAAAACCAAAGTTTCAATTATTAAAAGTGTGTGCGTCGACTTTTTGTGACAAAAGACAGAAACTCCTGTAATGACGTCGATTTTTTGAGGCGCACTCTTTGTCATAAATTCATATATTACTCTTCATTCCTAATTTGTAAGAAATTTTCTTAGACCTTTCCAATGATATATAGTTTGTCATGACTAGATTAGGATTTAATAGTAATATAGTGAAGAAAAGTTAGGTTGCCGTATACGGGCAAGTGACGTTAAGGGGTTAAAGCAGAGAGGTTATTTAAAGGGATACTGCACCCAAAAATGACTTCCATAGTAGAAAAAATAATACTATGGAACTATGGAAAGGTCTTCTGTGTTCGAACTTCCCACGGACGCTATACTTCGACAACAATGGATACAATTTATGTTTGATTATGTTCCTGAAAGTGTTGATCGTAATCTAGCTCTCTGTGCTGCGCAGTTTACGGAAGACAGCTTCCAGAATCTCCATGAGTTCAACACCGGATTTAACAAGAAACTGTTACTAAAACATGAAGCAGATCTAACTTTAAAACCAGAGGCAGCAGTTGTTGGGCCACAACCTGTAAGTAGGCTCAGACTTCATCATTTTAAATGAATTTGCATGTATAATTCCAGATGTAGCTTTGTGTTTTATTATTTTTCAAATGCCAGCGCTGGCTTTATAGGCTACTGGTTATGCTATTTTGTGTCAACGACAAACGCGTACAAACATTATGGACCTGAATTTTGTATAAGTACTAATGTTTTAAACGTATTTTTCATGTATAAATGCTTTATGACGTTATTTTCGATTTGATCAAGAACGTAAACATGCCAACGCGGTTTGAGTATAACATTAGTAGCCAGTCAGTTGCTATTGTTGCCAGTCAGATGCTATTGTGTAAAACAAACGTGTATAAAGTTAAAACATGAAGCAAATTATCATTCAGAAACGTTTAGTAAGAGCCGTGTGTGGTGACGTTCTGCTTGACTCTCTTCATCGCGGCTTTCTCGGTCTGATTCTGCCTGAAACTGATACTGCAGTCTCGACACCTTTATTTACATCTGGACCAGAGCTCGCGTTTCCCATAAAGGTAACGCGTTTCCACTTCCGGACAACGTGAGCGACAGTTTAGCCAATCACAACACACTGGGCCAAACAAACCAATCTGAGCCCACTGCCTGTTTCTGAGGGAGTGTTTTCATAGAATCAGGAAGTGAACAGCTCGTTCAGGGGACAGAGGAGAGCGCGGCTGACAATAAAGGTGAAATTTATGAAAAATAAGACTTAAAAAAAAGAAAAACCACGAATACATGTTATATTGCACCCATAAATACAATCATGCAAAGAAAAAAAGCAGTCAACCCCCCCCCTCCTTAAAGCAGAGAGGTTCTAAAGAAATGGTCCTATTAAAGAGCAAGAGCTAGATCGGCAGTGAGCTGTGAGGTTCTAGAATAGATCAATTGTGAAGTTGTTCCAGATCAGTTAATAGAGCAGCAAGTTAGGCTATTCAACAGAAGGCTTATAGAGCAGCTTGTTTGTAGAGCAGTTCTAGAGCAATTACATTTATGAATAGTGATAGCCTATTCCAGATCATATTTTATTCAGGTTATAGATGTAGATGAGTGTTAAATCATGGAACAGTTCAACAGTTCAGGCTCTAAAACACAAAAAAGCAGGGTGACCGGCGCTCTTTTTAAACCCTGCCCCAGTCTGAGTCAATAACATCATTGCCAACGAGTCTCTGTCCTGTTATTTGCCGATAAAATCCTGGGCGTATTATAGGGAAAACAGTAAATAGCCCGATCCTGCTGTGACAGTATTTTCTGAATTCTTCCTCTCTATGGTGGTTCACAATGTTCTGGGAGAGACATCAGTGATCTAACCCTCACATAAATTTAGTATTATTACAGAAAGAAATGCATGCAATGTTTAGAAAACACTTAAAAATAAAGCAAACAATCCTCTTCTTGAGGGGTTTGAGGTCTCTGGAGATAAAATGTTCTTCATGTTGCATTAAACTGTATGTTGAGAGCATTTAAGTGCCTTTCCAGAGCTCATTGCTCAGAACTATCGGCCTACCCAGTCCCAGACTGCATACCATCTCTGTTATCCCTGAGCATCAGGCTCGTCATGATAGAAGCACTATGGAAACTAAAGTCCCTGCAGTACAGAGACAATGACGACAAGTCTTGGATCACATACCCAGACATGTAGACTCTAACTAGGGCAATACACTTAACATTTCCTGCTGGTTGCTTTCTTCCAGAGAACGTTGAACTTTAATCCCTTAAACCTATTAATGCATCAGACCACCGTAAACTCATTTGACCATTACAATAGTGTTTCGACCAATAAAAAGCAAGATTGCGATGATTTCACAGATTCTGTGGTGACCTCAGATGGAAACATGGGTGTTGTAATAGCAGACTGGAAGCTAATTTAGGGGTTGGAAATGTTAACACATATGCAGGATGTAAAAAAACAGAACTGCAAAGCACATTTCACCCAGACGGGATGAACAGAAGGAGAAAGGGGCCCTTGCATGTGATCCACACATGTTTTTGGGTTCAAGGACATATATAAACTGCAAATTTGCTTGGTTAATTAGTGGTGCTTGCTATAAGGCAAGTAACACTATTAATGTTGCTCATGTGTTCAGTACCTGATTTAAAGAACCCCTAATATTCAGGGTATGTTTACACAAAACCATGTAAAAACAGATCTAAAAACCATGTAATAAAAAAGTTGATGTTTTGGTGCTTACCGCAAAATCTGTAGCCCACAGTGATATAAGAATATCTAGTATCGGTTGGATAAAATGGTAACACTTTACAATACGGGTGCACTGATATGCATTAATTCATGCTTAACTAATGCACAGATAATCATGAGTTAATGTATAACTCATGAAGAACTAAACCATTAATTAATGATTACTGCATCAGCAACATATAGAGATTCTATATGATTAATAGATTAAGTAATACATGAATTGATATTAATTAAATGTGTCATTGTTTATTAATTCCTTAATAACAGATTTTATTAACTAATAGTGTAAATGAATGTGTTAATTACCATAATTAGTCAAAGCTATGCACTTTCAACATCCAGTTGTCTGCTTTAATTAATCATTAGCTAATGATTTGCAAAGGTATCATTATGTTATGACTTTACTTGTTGGGGCACATCATTATTAACTAGTCATTTAGTGATTGTAGTTATTTGCACATGAATTTGCACTTACAATGAAGTAATTAATCATGTCTTAATGCATATTAGTGTACCTGTCAGTTATCTGGAAGTCTAAAATAGGAGAGCGGGGCACAAAGTAACACTTTTTGACTTTGTCAATTTGTGTAAACCCACTTAGGGTTTCAGAGTTTTTTTCCCCACATTAATTTCCCACATGTCTAGCACAATTACGTGGTTTTGTTTTATTAATACAGTGTCATACTTTTTTCTGATTTACCCTGAAAGAATGGAAGTGAAATGTGACAACATGCCCCATAGGTGGGGTAAATTGTAACATGTGAGGTGGGGGCACATTGTAACATCACCATATGACAGCTTAAAATGCTATTGATCTGATCAAAAACATGCAAGTCTGACTTTTCATATAAAATAACGGCATTAACTAATTTCTGGGTTGACAGACAAACATATTGGAAAAACACAGCTATAGGCATAATTCAAATACAAAATAATACTTAATAAACAACAAATTGGAGATTAAAATAATATCAGATTTGTCTAATTTTAATAAACACAGAAAATAAGAGACGAAAAATTAACTTAAGTAAGAAATGCCCTTTTGCTATGGTTAAATAAATGTTCGTGATATGCTTACGGAGATTTTGGAATTTTGAGATTTTTTCTCTATATAGTGTTGACATGGCAACTAATACATATACCGAGTTTCGTCATGCCAGCATGTGTGGAAGTATTTAAAACAAGCGTGTTACAACTAGCCCGCGTTACGTTGTGCCCCGCGCTCCCCAAGGCTTTGGCTCATTCTGGTAATTAACATATTAATTAACACTATTAATCAAAAAATTAGTTATTGCTGGAATTAATCCACAATTACATATTCGAGTTAATAACAATTCATGTATAGAACTAATACATTAACCTTACAGACTCTTAATTAGTTTCTAATATGGTAATTAGCGGATGCACAATATATCGGCACATTATTAAAAGTATTTGGCCGATATATGATCATTTTAGGCCCGTTTTACGAGAACGATTCACGGGTGAAAACGTAGAAATATTTAATCGGATGTGCCTTCGTTTACACGCGACGGTGTTTCTGAGGCTTAAAACGCAAAAAGTGAAACCACCCTCCAGAGTGAAATCTTAAAAACGCTGCACAGCCACGCTGTTCCCGTGTAAACGTTAAAAACGCAAAAGTCTGCTTGACAGTGAATGTTGTGCGCAGGCGCGTGGATTTGGTGTTGTTATAGTATGCCCTCCTAGCTACCTGAAGCTGCATACTACATTGAATTTCACACACTTTGCGTCACCATTTTGGCGCACGGATTTCCAACACAAAGCGCTCGTCTGAACGCAGAATAAAAAGTGATGGCTAGCAATGCCACTTTGCGTTTCTCTTTAGAATCGTTTCCATGTAAACATAGCCTTAATGTTACTGTTATCGGCCCAGACAGAACATTTAGCCCGATATCTTAAAGCCGATAAATAATGTATTGTTTCCCTCGAGCTTAGGCACTTTAGATGCGCACTGTTCAATGCTTTTAAATTGCTTGAAATATGATTAAATCACTTTAAAAAGGAAAATCCAGTTAAAGTGCAAAATGTGCAGCGCAGTCTCCAATGAGGAACTTATTTGAAAGATCTGGCTTTAGAAATTGTACTTAAGAATTTGGGATTTAATCTTCTGACAAAGTGTGAGTTCTCGAGCTTTCAAATATAAAATATTCGAGTTATTAAATCTGGCCAAATTGTCATATCGGTGCATTCCTAATGGTAATCATTAATGAATAGCTTAAATAATCAATTCAGTTACACATTAATTCAGTATTATCTGTGCATTAGTTAAGCATGAATTAAATGCTTATTAGCTGCACCCGTATTGTAAAGTGTTACCAATGAAATCAACCTTATTTAATCCTCCATATGATAGTTTATGCATTCAAAACAAGACATGGCTTGTGGTACTGATTATTACGACTGTATAGACTGAACACGTAATACACACATGCATCAACAGTTACTGTTTCACAAATTCGCTTTTTAATTTTTTTTACTTACACTGAGACGATAATGGTATTGTTTTTTAAAACTTGCTCTTTGAATGTCCCGTCACACACACACACACACACACACAGCATTGACACATCTGACCACTGACCAGAGAGAATGACCTTTCGTGACCCTGCTCTTTTTTTCCTCGTCCCTGACATCTGCCTTTCTTTCTTTAAGACTGAAAGACTCAGAAAACCATGAAGACTTTCTGCATTTCTATGCAAATGTTTCCGGTTTCTGCATTTGAAAGGTGCAGGGCAGCCCACATGGCAACAGGCACTGTATTCCTATCCTTTAAGAACGAACCTATATCATTTTAAGAGTGCTTGTATAGGTAGATTTGCATTACTGTACAGTGCTATCTTAGTGTATATCCAATTAATTAGAAGGGGGGAACTGCATACTTTTGCCTTCGTGGTGCATTTAGTTTACATATTTATACTGACATCATGCATTGCAAGCACTTGACTATATAGATCAGTGAACTTTAATCACTCCATAATATAAAAAATAATACTCTTCAGAATCTAGGCATACTCTTTCAGAATTTGTCTGTTGGGAATATCTACTCCCTTTTTCTGGGTTTAATTTTTTTTAAGGTGAGGTGTGTGGACTGTATTCCTGAAAGCGCGACCTGATTGGCTGGTTGAGCTGAACTGTGCTTTGACTGTGATCCATCTATGCTGAGAGCACTTCAAAACAAAAGTCTTTAGCTCAAGATAATACAATGGATAAATGAGTTCGTTTTAAAGCACAATGAAAGGATCTGTAAGCTGATGACAATGTGACATGGTGAACACATGCTTTCTCAGCAACAGTAACAAGCCTGATGACGCGTTTTGCACAGTTGGTCTTCAGGCTATTGCAACAAGAAAGCTCAAGAAAGTGTGAAGAGAGAGCTTGAAAAGGCCGCTCGGCAGGAAAGAAGTGAGCGCAGATGAGAGCGAATGAAATGCTGAAGGGCGCCCTTGCGCTGCTGCGGTGGTGCCAGAAGCAAGCAGCATTTGCGTACAGTATGGACAGCAGATGATGTCGAGTGTTTGCTGGCTTCTTCGTAAAGGATATCTGATATCAGAGCTCTTTCCTTTTTACTGTCTAATGATACCGAAGCCATGTTGACATTGAACTAACAGATTATTGTAGAGCCTGAACCGGTAAGCGACTCCGGACCTGTTTTAAGAATACAGAAGTTCATTTAGCATCATCATGCGAAAACCTATCGGAAATAAGAATTACGATGAGACATTACATTTAAACAGAAATTGTATCATTATTAAATATACATCGAAATTCGGTAATATTTACTCAATATTTATTTACTTTATCTGAGCTGCCGTATACTCTCGCAAATGCAGATTTTTGTCATGTGGAAAGTGTGGATGGATAGTTCCAGAAGCACAAAAGCAAATCCGAACGAACACCGTTTTTCCACTTTCTTAAATTTGTTTATATTATTATGGATTGGGACCATGTAGATGTTTTTTTATAGTAACATAACGCATTGCATGTTTTTTAGAAAACTTTTAAAAGAGTAAGCCACTAAACTGAATATAGATGCTAAAAATAAATTATAACACACTGAAAATGAAAACTTCTACCCACAAATGTAACCCTCTCAAAAAGCTGGAGGAAAGTGCATTTTTCATCACATGAGAATTTTTGAGATTTGACATTATATTTGCAATAAACAGAATCCAAAGACACAAAAATTGGGGTTTAACATTACCTAATGGATTATTAGGTAACACCTGTTTAATTCTTCTATTATGAGCAACCAATTTGAATTGAACCAATCACATGGCAGTTGCTTCAATGCATTAGGCTGTGGTCCAGGTCAAAGACAATCTCCTGAACTCCAAACCTAACGTTAGGCCCGTTTACACGAGGTCGCCCGGGCTAAAACATAAAAAGATTTCTCCATATTGCAATGTGCCTTTCGTTACACCGGCCGAGAGCGTTTTAGGCTTAAAAACGCAAGAAAGTGAACCACCCTCCAGAGTGAAATCTTAAAGTTGCTTACCCAGTGATGTTTGTGTACGAAACGCAAAAAGTCTGCTTGACAGCTAAGGTTGTACTGAAAATTGTGAGCTCTGTGTTCACTAGCAGTACTGACTCTGAGCCACCTAAGTGCATACTACATTGAATTTCACAGACCGTTTGTTGCCACCATTTAACACCAATTTCTACACAAACCGTCTTGTAACGTAGATAAAAGCTATGACGGATTGTGACTTTTGTCTTTTGATTTTGAGCTGAATATGGTTGTTGGTGCCAGACGGGTCGGAAGTATTTCACAATGCTGCTCAGTTACTGGAATTTTTATGACACACAACCATTTCTAGGGTTTACAAAGAATGGTGTGAAGGGAAAAACATCCAGTATGCGGCAGTCCTGTGGTGCAAAAATGCCTTGTCGATGCTAGAGGTCAGAGGTGAATGGTCCGACTGATTCAAGCTAGAGAGAGCAACTTTACTGAAAAAACCTACTTGCGACAATCGAGGTATGCAGCAAAGCATTTGTGAGAGCACAGACACATACAACCTCGAGGCGGATGGGCTAAAACAGCAGAAGATCCTATCGGGTACCACTCATCTCTCACTACAAATAGGAAAAGAGGCTACAATTTGCAAAGACCTGACCAAAATTGGACAGTTGAAGACTGGGAGAAACGTTGTCCTGGTCTGATGAGTTCTTTGTATTTCTGCTGAGACATTCAGATGAGAGTCAACAATTTGGCATAAACAGTATGAAGAGAACATGGATCATTATGCCTCGTTACCACCGTGCAGGCTGCTCGGTGGTGGCGTAACGGCGCGGGATGTTCTTGCAGACTTTAGCCCCCTTAGAGTGCTCAATTGGGCATTGTTTAGATACGATAAAATGACCCTATCAATACGGGCCTAGATTTTAAAGTAGTTTCAGCACCTTGTTGACAATGCCACCAGAATTAAGGCAGTTCCTAAGGCGAAGGGCTTGATACAGTATCAAGTAAAACGGTGTTTGAATAATCATTTAGGTGAGTGTATATGGTTTGGGATTAAGGTTGACATATCCCCATAAATACCCAGAGACAAACACCATTGAGGACCTGAGTTTTCACGCTACCTCAATTTCTCCGTCGCAGAAGCACAAGTATAATGTCCTAGAGGTTACAGACGGTATTATAAACCAGCATTTTCAGTTAATACTAGCTTAATGAATAGAAGGAAATTCGATCAACAGTGACATGCAGAAATTTGGTAGTTTTAATCATGTACCCCAATTAAACCAACAAGGAATGATGAAGGAGGCATTGGTTTGATGAGACAAGGAACCTCTGTGATAGTCAGATAAGAAAAAATAGCCAAACAACCAATGAAACATCTACTGACATTGATGAAGCCGACCAAAATCCCACAGTTAACTGCACTTAAACAGAACGAGTGATACGGCAGCTTTTTGGTAAACTTTAAGCAATTAAAAATTAAAACTACTTATCCTTAAATTTCGATTGAAAACCCGTAGTAGTCCCTTTTATCCTCTCTGTACTGGGATTTAGCATAACGCCTCACATGGAATGCTTCTTCCATTCTAAGCAGTGTCTAGCACAACAAACAATAACACAAAAGTATTTAAGTTAAACACTCAAAATATCAAAGTTGGGTGTCAGAATTTGTAATTTTTCGGCTGAACTATTCCTTTAGCCGCACATATGCAATCACTATAGATATACTTCTGCTCCCCAATCAAGAGAGTCATGTGAGACCCTCAGACAGTAATTTTGTTAGAACGTGTATGCTCAAACATACATTCCATCAGCACTTTTTACTGGCGCATTAAACCTTAGACAAATAGTTGTGCTAGTCTGACCTTCAGAAGAAAGCTCTGTAAAGGGACACAGAGCTTATATGGAATAACCACCAGCTAATCAGCAACACGGCACGCAGACAGCCTCTGCCTGACCTTACTTCTGTCCGCGGGCTGGGAGTTCTGAAGGCAGAAAACTTTACAGTTCTTCAGTGCCTGTAATCAAGTGCAGCTGCATGTAAAGCATTTACGGACAAAACAAATACAACAGACGGAGTAGTAAAGAGTAGATTCTATAGAAAAATAACTAAATACATTCAAGAGGCTGTTCCGTTTTAACTTCGGGAATTTAACTTATATGATGTTTTATAAACATTAATTTATTAGATCTTAACCCTATTCATTAAATTTTGCAGTACAAGTATACAAGGCTGGTGAAATTCTCTACATGATCGGGCACTAATATGATTTGGCACTACAATCATACTCCGATATATTATGTTTTGGTTTGGTTCCACTTGCCATTTAATTGTATTGCAATATCCACTGACTGATAGAGACCAGCCCAGCTTTGCTAACTTCTTTGATTTGTCTGAGTAGCAAATATTGCTAAGACCATAGAGATCGATATAAAAGCTAGATACTCCGTCCGCGCTGCTTGGCTCACGCACAGGTTTCGGTACGTCCGCACCCGGCGGCCACCTGTCACAGGCAGCTCGCTTACCTCGTACAGATTTGTTTTCGAATGGTGTGTGAACTTTCCATAACCGCAACTTGCTCAAATTTCTACAGAATTTTCAAACGTCTTGGTTTGTTATAAGTGTCAGAGAATGTAGTTACGACACTGCATACTAATTAATAGAAGAGTAAATAACAATTATTGAGAATTATAGAAGAGAAACCAATAAACCAACCGTTTGTAAATCCGTCAACACTTCAACGAAGATGAGACAAATTTGTGTTCGTGCATAATCACTCAGCTAATATTATATACCACAAAGCCCACCAGAAAGCCTGCCTGTGACAGAATGGCGCGGCTACTACGATAATAATTGCTGTGAGATATCTAACCTTTATATGCACACTTACACTGTTAAAAATGAATACGCTTATATAATCAATAAATCGTGCAACAGATTACATGCAATATTATTAATTCAATTTAACACATTATAATTGAAGAACAATTAATTAAATTATTCCTTTAAAAGGTTAACCATGTAATGCAGTAAAATCTACAACTAAAATTAACAAAATATTCTCACTGACAGAGATACGTCTAAGATGAATTAAAACTCTTAACCTTATTTTGAAATTGCCAACATTGAAGACACCTATGTTAATAAGTAATCACCTAAGGAGTAAGTCCTAATTTTACACAAAAACTAAAACACACACTTATCATCATAATAGTGACTTAAATGTGTGTTTTTGTTCTGGTTGCTCTCATTCTATTTAAATGGTTAACTTTTAAGGATTAATTTGATTAATTATTACTAGATCAATTTGTTCAATTAAATTAATAAAATTGCTTGTAATCTGTTTTTTTCATTAGATAAAGCATATTAATTTTTACAGTGTATGGCTAAGACAGCTAAAGATGTCCTTACTCTTTCGAATGTTAGCACTGTATGAGACCAGACCTTCTCGACTTCTCACATTCACATATTCGTCCAGAATTTTCCTAACATCTTCCACCTCCTTTGTGCAGTCATTGATGACTGCTTCTGTAAAACTGATAAATGTCCTCTACCAGGATGCATAACAAGGTAGGGAGACATCAGACACTTCAGGCATGAAAGATACCTTCATGTATCGGGAACATGATCCCTCGCTGGTCTTTGATATCTCACTAATCTGTGCTTTCCATCTCTGTGACAATTAAAAAGAAATGACAAACTGCATCGTGGTCAGTTTGGTGTAAATGTAATGTCTTTGATGAAACGTTTTTCACTTCTGATCATCTACACAAGAAATTACTATTGTATAATTCATTATTTGTTATTACAATTAGTCGCCATTTTGTGAGAATCTGAACCACCTTTGGTCCGAAGATCAGTTTCGTGAGGCTGTTCAGAAACGCCTACCAACCATTGCCTCATAAGGCATGATTAATAGTCAGTTATTAGCTTTCAGATTGGAGCCTACGGAAGTGTTAACACCAGCGCACTACTCAAGTGCCTCAGATTGTGTAGACCCTTGAAATTTGCTGATGGTGGTATTTCCATCACATGCACATGCACGAAAACAGTAAACTAAACCATAATTTCAGCTTAAAGAATATTATGCTATCAGTTACCACAGAAAGAGTCTGAAGACTTGCAATGGGGTCTGTGAGGTAAAATTAATTGAAAGGGTTTATTTTAAATTTACCATAATTACCTTTGTTATTTGAGCCTAAATTGTAGAATTCTAGTGTGTCCCAGTTGAGTTTCTTAATAAGGCAGACAGTATAGAATAATACTCTTGCTACCGACTCCACCGTTAGAAGCACACCCTGATTCAACTTGATGTAGAAACTTTACAGTCTGAAATAAATTGTTCAGATAAAGAAAGACTTCCAAAATGTGTTATGATGGTGTGCATCCAAGTACAAGAAAGTTATGAAAAACGGTCTAAATGCCTTTTGGCGTGGGACCACTTTCCCTCAGCACGCAGAAATTTACTGAAGTAACGTCAGGAGCTTCCAGGTACATCAGACAACCTTCCTACAGAGCAGGCCAGTAAGAGTATTTTTTACATAGCAGCCAGTGTCATGTTAATGTTGTTTCTACACTTAAGCTGCGTCACTTTAACCCTGTAGGTGACCCGGTGCAAAAACTGGCCCATAGACTTCCATTAAAGTAAGTGTGTGACTTTTTGTTATGGCAAATCAACATCATGTAAGAGAGGCCTGTTAACTTGTATCCAACGCAGAATATTCCTTGAAACAAGTGATCACAAAGGTGCCAAATTGTCAGAACAATTTTAAATCGCACAATGTGTCCCAAAAGAGTACAGGCAGCTCTAAGAAAAAAGTAGCCCACCGCACCAACTGATCGATCGTTTAAAAGCAACAAATACAAAACATAAACGTAAGTAACACTGAAAAAAAAGATGGTAAAGCTACACTGCGTAGCGCTTTTAATTTGATTCTTAGCTGGAAACACTTAAGTTCTTTAAAACATAGATGTGCTCATTACTGTAGACTCAAGTTGTCAAGAGTAAAGTATCTCGTGAGTGTATAATATGCCATTGAAAATACATACGGGTAAGGGAGGCTTCTAAGTGTCGGTCACCATGTTGCCCTCCATCTCTGAAAGAGCATTAGCCAAAGAGGGACATACCTGTTACTTCGCAGCTTCGCGCTTTCACGTATGGTTACGTTCTAGTGTAACACATTATGGCACTTAGTAAGCTTTAACTGGAAGCCAATGTCAATCTTGGCAAACTGACATTGGCGATCTTGAAGGAGTTGTAAATGAAATCGGAAATGAGAGGAACAAAAGCTAATATTCACCTGAATGGTCATATACCTTCTTCACCAGGCATACAGACTGGCAAAATCACACATGTGTAGCTTTAACTCATGTGAACTGCTAAACATACATAAAAAGTTGTGTTGTTTCAAACATACGTTTCTTCTTCCAAAGTACCTTCAAAATTGTTCATATATCAATATATCCTTACCCAAAGTCAAAATGACCAACAGACAATATGCA
>JAQIUQ010004271.1:0-22500 GCA_030378365.1 Hybognathus amarus
AGACGTCATGGAGTTAAAGCTGGTGAGCAGAAGATGGCGGACTTGCCAAAAGAGAGAGACTTGATTCCCGATCTTCCTCCATTTACTAACGTCAGAGTGGATTATTTTGGTCCTGTAGAGGTCAAAAGAGGACGCTCCATGGTGAAACGTTCTGGGGTCATCTTTACTTGCATGGCAAGTAGAGCAATTCATCTGGAAGTTGCCTATTCCTTGGACACTGATGCATGCATTAATTCTCTACGCAGATTTATTTGCAGACTAGGACAAGTTGTTCAAATAAGATCAGATAATGGAACCAACTTCATTGGAGCAGAAAGAGAGTTAAGAGAATCACTTAATTCATGGAATAAGAGCCAGATTCAAAAGGCCATGCTTCAGGAAGGCGTTCAGTGGAGTTTCAATCCTCCAGGAGGCTCACATTATGGAGGAGTGTGGGAACGTATGATCAAAATGGTCAAGGAAATTTTGAGTTCTATTTTACAGCAACAAACTCTGGATGATGAGGGATTTCATACTGTGTTATGTGAAATTGAGGCCATTTTAAACGATTGTCCAATAACAAAGCTGTCAGATGATCCTAATGACCTAGAGCCACTTACTCCAAATCACCTTCTTCAAATGAAAGGCAAACCAGTTCTACCACCTGGGCTCTTTGGCCAATCAGAGTTATACAGCAAGAGGAGATGGAAACAGGTCCAATACATGTGCGACTTATTCTGGAGAAGATGGACAAATGAATATTTGCCTTTGCTTCAAGAGCGACAGAAATTGAACAAGGAAAGGAGGAGCTTTGCTCCTGGTGATATTGTAGTCATTGTGGACTCTACAGCCCCATGTGGATCCTGGTTGATGGGATGAGTCTTGGAAGTTTTTCCTGATAAAAATGGACTTGTACGTTCTGTGCGAGTACAAACTAAAACCAGTGTACTTGAGAGACCTGTGACCAAGCTTTGTCTATTGTATGACAGCCTGGAAAAGTAAGGACTGATTGCAAGGACTTTATGTTATAACAAACAGAAGATTGTTCAAATACCATGTTATATAGTATTGATTTGGCCTTTAATGGCTCTTTGCATAATTATTGCATTGAATTGTAATGTCTACCTGTCATGTACAATTAGGGGCCGGTGTGTAAGAGCCATTATGTTCATTTAATGTCTGTTGTATTTCCACTGGTGAACACTGGGTGGAGTATGGGTTTTATTTGGTATAAAGGTAACCAACGAGTAAGAGACACCAGGTGTAATGGGAAGCAAACAATTTTTGACCATGTCAAGATCAAGAGAGGACATGATAACTGGTGATGGCAATCTGTTTGATTATCTGAGCTGAAACCAAATAAACTGTGTAAATGAAGTACTGGACTGAAGTGTGTTTGTTTAGGAGCCACGCGTCAGATATCCCTACAAACACCTCTGAGTGACAAGATGGTCATTTGTCGCTACAATGGCCATTGACTATTTTGGCCCCTTCCTTTGGACACAGTTGTTTATCCGGAATCGGAAATGCTCAGTCGTAGGAGATGGTGCCATAGCCAGATTCTAATTGAAAATTTCTGGAAATGTTTCATACGGCAATACCTCCCCGACTTGCAACAGAAAAAATATAAAACATTTCATTTATGTTTAATAAATGACCAGACAAATATGCTTAGTTCTTTGAGTTTTATTTTAATTATTCATTGTAAAGAAAAGCCAGTGATCAAGTCATCTTTTGCCTGCAAATAATATATATTGTACTCTGTGTGAAATAATATATTAGCACTTACTCTGAAGTTCATATGAAGCAACTACTCTATCTCTAGTGCCAGTTTTTTTTTTTTTTTTAAGTATTTTCAAAATACTGTTTTTTAGGGGTAGGGGTGAACCTGTCAACACATTGCTTATGCATCAAAAATTAAAAGTACAACACTGCCCACCTCGGCATCACTGCTTTGTGCAGACTCTTCTGTAGATGTGGACTCCTGCAACTCATTGCATTCAGATATAATAGGTATTCAAGTGTAAATTAAGTAAAGCTATGTATGCACTTAAAGATACCTGAGATGGTTTCTTCACCGTCCTGTGCATTGGGGAAAAATGGACATTACAAAGTGTTGTACTTTCTTCCCTTTTGATGTAAAGTTAGAAAAAGACTTACTGCACATGCTTCAGCCACTTGCTTGGGAACACATAAAAGTGTTAGTGTATTGAAGTGATATAATGAAGTACACTGGGGGGAAATGTGATCAATAACTCATGGCAACATATTTTTTTTACATTAACTATGTAGTTTCACAGTCACACATGTAGACTTTCACAAGTCAAAGCAATTCATTACTTCTCAAGGTTTAACAGCTGATATGACTGGACAGCCATTTGGATTATAGGCCTACTTAATTTAATGCAGCAACAAATTATTTTATAGTGTACTAGGATCATTTAAAGTTCATTTACCAGCAGTGAAGGTGCTGTGTGTGTGAGGAAGAGCTGAACAGAAGGATGCCCTCCACAAGGTTCACATTTAACCCAAGGGCCAGCTCTTCTGCCTGGGTAATGTGGGGGTGCAGGACCACCACCTGTTTGTTTTGTTTTTCTTTTTTTCTCAGCCTTTTTCTTGCTTTTATAAGCAGGCAAGCGTTTATTAACAGTGCCTTTTTAAAAGAGATTAGTTAGTACAAATCACTATTATGTAGAATATTCTAGTACTTCACTTTTACTTGTTCCTATGTTCCAGTAAGAGAAAAGAACAGCAGATCTTCAATGGAGAATAATTCATGGTGCAATAGCCACAGACAAACATGTGGCACACCTGAACCCAGCAGTAGGGGTGGGATGCAGGTTTTGTGGAGAAGAAAATTTCGAACATTTGTTTTTAAAATGTAAAAGACTGTAAGGTCTTTCTGAAGTTCTTAATAGATTGTTTCAAGTTTTTGGTGAAGATTTCAGAGGTAGAAGGAAGAAGTGTCTGTTAAATTATTTAACAGGAACTGTGAAATTGGCAATATGGAAAACCAGGAAAAATCAAGGATTGCAGCTTAATAGTATTAATGTTGAAGTGATGTTTATGAAATTAGTGGCTGGTAGACTAAAATAGAATTTGCATACTATAGTCTTGTAAATAATGAGAAGGGTTTCAGTGATCTGTGGTGTGTTAATGATGCTTTGTTTGTTGTTTACGAATGGAAATCTGGTTTTGGAATTTTAATGTGTTTTTTATTTATTTATTTTATTTATTTTATATATATACAAATAATGTTAATTGGTTGAATATTAAGTGTTTTAAATAAAGTTTTGTAAACATCTATCTCTCTCTCTCCTGTTGTGTAACCATAGTAACCGTAACTTTGATATGCTTGAATATTTTAATCGTCTTTAATACATGATTCCGAAGGATAGATTAAAATACCCGGTAATTTTTTTAATATAAATACTAAATTATTAAAATTGAATAATAATTATAAATCTTTTTTTATTTTTATTTTTTGATCCGGGGCTATAAAAAAACATCCGGGGCTGAAGCCCCGAATGCCTACGTATGTCTAACCTGTGTCTAACGACGCGCCTGATCCTGACGCATACAAAATATGAATATGAAAAGTATTAATTGCTTATTTAAATATTGCAAATAATTATTACGTTAAATTTTATTTATTCGAGAGAAACTTAAACGGTGACAAGTCAAATTGGGATTCATATTTAACGTTAGACCAATTATATACACCATCTGCAACTTCTCACTACATATTCTATTTCCTCTTTTTGTGTGCTTATTTGCTTTATAACTTGTAAAGGGTATTGCATATAATATATAATTTTTAACTGGATTGGTATTTAGTAAATCGAATGACATTTAACAACAATAGTTTGAGACGGTTTGAGATGAATAAGATGAATAAAAAGTGCAAACATGCATTACAGAAAAGAAGAAGACGGGAAAAGGGAAGAACAAAACAAAGGGGGAGACTGATGGGAGTGGCAAGAGTTAAAAATTTTAGTCATATTCTTCAATTATTTTTTAGATTAATAATTTACACAACAACGAGAAAATGTACACAATCGCTGAAAACTCCGCGACGAATTTTGGTCGGCCGCGGTGAGGATTGATGACGTCAGGGCGCGCATTACGTTTTCAAAGCGTGTGGTTTCTCTGCATATGTAGGTGTTTGTGTTTTTCCCTCTTCAGGTTTGCCATTCCCTTCGTATTTCTGTTATTCAGCATCATGAGTAAAGGACCTTAGAGCAGCTCTGATGGGATTGTGATCACATGTTTACAGCCTGCAGTCGGTTTATCTGTACGTGACATGCTGGTGTTTGTGTTTACTCAAATGTGATAAGATGTGATTTCCGTTTGCTTTTGAAATCCCTCATTGGTCTTATATATACACAACCGACTCTTATTATTGTATATAAGTGTCTCAGGATGATGTGAACTCTTGTATTGTTGTCACAGGTCCATCATGGAGTCTCTGACCCAGGCTCTCTCCTCCAGCTTCTCTGTGTCCAGAGAACCCAACAGCACATCTGCTCCCCATCCTCGCCTGGCCCAGTACAAGAGCAAATACAGTGTTCTGGAGCAGAGTGAACGGCGCAGGAGGTTCCTGGAGTTCCAGAAAGAGTGAGTTCAGTCACCATGAGATCAGAACGACAGATTCTTTCTCAAACACCCATGTATCTGCTTAGCAATTTAAGGGTTAGTTCACCCAAAAATGATCTGTTATTAATTACTCACTCTTGTGTTGTGCCAATACCCGTAACATCTTTGTTCATCTTCGGAACACAAATTAAGATTTTTTTTTTTATGAAATTGTTGACCTCATATACATCATTAATACTTTTCTGGGCATTAAAAGGATCGTTCTGGTCCGTCAGTCATATAATGGAGGTCTATGGTCACCACCTAGAGAGCATGCACAGAGAAGTCAGTCAACATGATTTAATGACTTGTAATGTACTTGACACATTGATGGCCTAAGACATCAAACGAGCGGTTTGTGTGAGAAGACGAACAGTATTTATATTCTTTTTACCTCTTTTAACCACAGCCAAAAAGCGCCTGTTCCCTCAGATCACTTGTGGTTACAAGAGGTAAAAGCGATCAATAAATACTGTTCGTTTTCTCACACAAACCGCTCGCTTCAGTGTCTTAGGCCATCAATGTGTACTTACATTTACGAGTCATTAAATCATGTTTAATTCTGGACTTCTCTGTGCATGTCTCTCTGAGGTGGTGACCATAGGCCTCCATTATATGACTGACTGACACAAATGGTTTGACCTAAAAATACCAAAATTGAAACTACTGTGGAAACAAAGACACCTACATCTTGGATGCCCTTGACTGAGGTAAGCTAAAACATTACCAAAAATTAATTTCAACGTGAACTATCCACTTTAAAGGGATAGTTACGGCCAAAAATGATATTTAAACCATTCATTACTTACCCTTAAAGCGTTGAGATGCATATGTCAATCTTGTTTCAGACGAACACATTTTCAGTTATTTTAGAAAATGTCTTAGTACCCTTCAGTGGATATAATGTGAAGAAATGGGGTCCAGCTCCTTCAAGTCCCAAAAATGTGCAGTAAATCCTTCACAGAATTAATCCATCCGGCTCCAGGGGTGATAAACGAAGGCCTTCTGAGGGTAATCCGTGCGGTATTGTCGTAAAAATATACATATTTAAAACTTTATAAATGAAAAATATCTGACTTCCGGCAACGATCGTCGTGACGGTTCCTGACGTTACGTGAGTACACGGGTGATGGAAGTCGGCGGTACAAGGGAGGACGGAGCTTAGGAAGCTGTCACCACGTTCACTGACGTGACGTCGCGACTTCCATCACCCGTGTAACGGAACGTGGCAGTAGGAACCGATTCTAAAATAACTGAAATGTGTTTGTCTGAAACAAGATTGACATATGCATCTCGAACGGCTTGAGGGTGAGTAATGCATGGTTTAAATATCATTTTTGGTAGAACTATCCCTTTAAAAGTTGCAAACACATTGTTAAAATAGACCATGTGACTAGGGGTTCAACCTTAATGTTATGAAGCGACAAGAATACTTTTTGTGTGCCAATCCTTTCTAGGCCTTGAAGTTACAATTACGTCAGAAACCTCTCTGACGTCATCAAAAACATCTTACGATGTTCAGGAGATGAACGACATAAGGGTGTGTAATTAATGACAGAAATGTAATGTTTGGGTGAACTACACCTTTAATCACCTACAATTCACTAGCAACCCTTGGGCTTAATTTTGACGCAGTGACTCTAATCAAAAACATTATGTTGTCAGGAAAAGGCTGAACTACGTGAATCACGCCCGTCGTCTGGCAATATGGAGACTGGTAACCAGTAGTCGACAGTGAGGATGAGGAGAACGAGAGCAAGAAAGAGTCCGCCACAGCTGGAGAACAGCGCAGATGAAGAGGGGATGGAGATTGAGCAGAGGAAAAAGCTACCCAAGCATTACGCCAACCAGGTGCTCAAAAAAATTGCTGCCAGTAAAACAGATCTAGTCATTTACATAAACCAGCTATTAAAGGACGGTAGCAAAAACATCTTGTTCATTTAGAAGGTTGAAAAGAGTGGCCAAGCCCAAAATGGCTAAACACTGAAGCTTTTAATTGTGTTTAAGCTACACTGTGTCTGATATTTTTTTACCCCCATCTAGCCAGTGGAAAAGGTATATGACCATCCTGTGACTGTTGGTTTCTTGTTTCCTCTCAGTTACGATTTCGATTTTCTAGTCTCCTTACGTGTGGCCAATGTCAGTCCAAGACTAACATGGCTTGCAGTTCGACCTCCGTCCATGAGTGTTAACTGAACGTAAACGCGAAAGGCAAAGCTTGAATTAACGGGTTTGTCCCTCTTTGGCTAACTGGTACTTTCAAGATGGAGGGGCAAGACTGGCAGACTGACACTAGAACCTCTTACCCGATATGTATTTAAAATCAATCTATCCCTTTTGTGGAAAGGTTGCTTGGTAGCTAAAAGTAGGTCTAGCAAGTCTTAAATTTCAAGTTTTTCACACAGATCAAACACAATATGCTGACTGAATGACATTGCTAAGTTTATTTGAGTAGCCAGCTGTAGCAGTTCTCTTGGCAGTTTGCTGATAATCTGGTGTCTGAAGTAAAATGCTCAAAACATCTCCTGAGAAAAATACCAACCAAGTCTTGGTTATTTAATTTTGGTTTAGTCTTATTTTCCTTACCTTGTCATTCAAGGCCAGGGCACTTTTGTACATTTCTGGAACTTTTGCGCGCTTCCACATCCCGTGCAACTACAGATCTCCAGGAATATATTGATGCAGATGCGTACATTCATACGTGTCACCTAGTATGCGCATGTGCGAGCGGTGCGCGATGCCGCGATCATGGTCGACTGATGACATAAGCAGCTGAAGAAATACCGGCCGTTTTCAAAAATTGAATTATGTATTTAAAAGTTGCAGAATGGATTAATTCAGAGACTCCAAAATTGGCAGAGATAGGCAGGCAATGCAAAACAAAATCCTACATTGGGAAATAGTGGGGAGACGGTTAGATTTTGAAATGTGAGGGCGCTGGACATGTCGAGTGCTCTGACAGCCCCTAGATGTTAATCGAATGTAAAGAGTTTTATCTCTAAAAACTGTTTAGCGTATAATGCTAGTACTGGGGCATTTACTAAGTAAAAATAAATCGCTAGTTTGTACCACTAACAAGGCTCAAAATAGCCCCACACTCACACAGTAACATAATGAGGGTCCATACATGCAAAACGAAGCATTGAGAACTTTGTAAGTGTACAGACCGTTTAATAAGAAGATACTTTATAAAGACAGTTCACTTCGTGTATACAGACAGGAGCCATCTTTGGAAAACAGTCTCGATAAGTCAAACCACGAAGTGGTACACGAAGTGAACTGTCTTTATAAAATATCATCTTATTAAGTGGTCTGTACACTTACAAAGTTCTCAATGCTTCGATTTGGCATATAAACTAGCGATTTCTTTTTACTTAGTAAATGCCCCCCATACTAGCGTTAAGGCCAATTTATACTTCTTCGTATGGTGGCACAGTAGGTATGGCGTAGCATACACACGGACACGCACCATAGGGCGTACCCATCGCTGTAGCCTGACGCGCATCTCCTCAAAAATTTAACTACACGTCGAGGACGAACTCGGACCGCAAGATTGGTCGGCTTGGTAGCATCGCATTTCCTCCTAAGCATTTCCGCACGTACCATCTCCTCAGACGTCTTCTCTCATTTTTGCCTTACAGTTTTCAGTAATTTCACTAAAATTAACTGTTTTTCCACCTCAATAAGCTCCAACTCCAACATGATCCGCTCTAATCTAAACACAGTGGAACAGTAAAACCCTCTGCCGCCAACTAGTGTTTCGGAGCAGTACTGCAGAGCAACCAAGACCTGAACGCTGAAGTATAAATGCTCACGACGGCGTCGCCTACGTGCATAGCTTATGCCGTACATTACGGCATACCCTCGACGCAGTATAAATTGGCCTTTATACGCTAAACAGTTTTTAGAGCTAAAACCCTTTACATTTGATTATCATGAAAACGGTTGACTAGGTACCAATGTTTTATTAGACCAAAGGTTCATTTGCGCCGGAGTTCTCCTTTAATTATAATTTTAATTTAATTAAAAATACAAATGTAATACATTTTTATGATAATGCTGTCTAACAGTCTTTTAATAGAAAAGTTGCATTTTAAATTTTGTGTGATATCTCCAGCTGATGTTGTCAGAGTGGTTGGTGGATGTCCCTGCTGATCTGAGCTCTGATTGGCTGATGGTCGTTTGTCCAGTTGGGAAGCGTTCCTCGTTGTTGCTTCCAAGGTTTGGACCTATTTTTTTATTCTGTTTTGTTTTTTCATCCAGCTTGCACATCATGTGATCAAACACTGCTGTTGGAATGTTTCAGTTTAGTAAGATTTTGTTTCTAAGAAAATATAGTGGACTACTTTTATTAAGCTAGGATGCATTAAATTGATTAAAAAACATTTACTATGTTACAAAGGCTCTCTATTTCAAATGAATGCTGTTTTTTAATTCTAAAAGTTTAAAAATTCTTTTAGAAATTCTTTAAAATTCTAAAATGCTGTTCCTTAAATCCTTCAATTATCACTGATAATAATGAGAAAAACATTGATAATAATGAGAAATGCTTCTTGAGCAGGACATTATATTAGAATGATTTCTGAAGGACTGTGTGAGACTGGAGTAATGATGCTGAAAAATCAGCTTTGCAACACAGAAATAAATTACAAATATAATATATTAAAATAGGAAACCTTTCTTTTAAATTGTAATAATATTTTGCAATATTACTGTTTTTTATACAGTATTTTTGATCAAATAAATGCAGATTGATGAGCAGAAGAGTCTTACTAACCACAATGATACAGCCTTTTCTGTTTAATTTTCATGTTTGTTGTTTTATCCGTAGGGATCGAACTGCATCTTACACCAAAAGCGGCTACTGTGTCAATCGATTCCCTTCTCTTATCCCTGGCGGCAACAGACACAACTCTGCCCTGGGAAAAGGTCTGTATCTCTGCACCTGTCCTACAGATTTATCACACTAGAGTGTGCTAGAGGTCTGACGTTCTGAGCCATGCTGGACAATAAAACTGATAAATATGTTTTCTATAGATTACACCATCCTGGACTGCATCTACAGTGACGTGGACAGAACATACTACATCCTGGATGTCATGTGCTGGAGGGGGCATCCTGTATATGACTGCTCAGTACGTGATGACTTCCTCTAATGACATTTACATTATCCTTAGGGACATGTTCTACACTTTCAGACCGTTTTATTAATTAATTAATTATGTTGAAGTACACTTATTTGTTTTCATAATTTAGCCTTTCATAATGAAACCATTCAACAGTTTGGGGTCGGTCAAATTTTTATTTATTTTTTATTTTAATACTTTTATTCAGCAATGATCATGACAATAAAGACATTTCTAATGTTACAAAAGCTTTTATTTCATATAAATGCAGTTCTTTTTGAACTTTTTGATAATAAAAGAATTCCACAAAAATATTAATCAGCACAACCATTTTCAACATTGATAATAATCAGAAATATTCAGTCAGAATGATTTATGAAGGATCATGTGACACTGAAGACTGTAGTAATGATGGTTTGCGTCACATAAAATAAATTACATTTTGCAATACATGAAAATAGTTGTTTTAAATTGTGATAATATTTCAGAGTATTACTGTTTTTAATTTATTTTTTTATCAGATAAATGCTTGTTTCTCACAATTTATTTAAATGACCCCAAACTTTTGAATGGTATTGTACAGGATATGACCTCATTAATGGCTCGGTTTTGAAATTATAGTTTGTTTGCACAGAATTCTTTTCTTACAGATATAAGCACAGAATTTTATATTTTTACAGACATAGTTCTGGTTTTACTGGCTGCAGTCTAAAATGGAAGAAACCGAAGATCTTTCTGAAATTTCCAAGATTAATCCTGTAAGTGAACGATTAACTGCATCTGTGAGCAAGGCTGAAGTACTTTATTCATTCATGGTCTGTCTCTCTCTGCAGTTCCGATTTTGTGAGTCTAAACAACATCAGCTGTTCGACAGAGTCCATCCAAAAAGCTCTTGCACATGAATACAACTTTACGGTAAGAACAGCCACTATTTAAAGTGGAATTTCACTGATTTTCAACCTTCGTTGTATTGTTTTAATGTTAGTGGTATAATTAAAGCTACACTGTGTAACTCTTTTAGTTTATTCTTAGTTAAAACACTTAGTTCTTTCAAAAATATATGCGCTCATTAATGTATATTTACTTCGTTCAAGTAATAAAGTGTTCTCGTGAGTGTATAATATGCCATTGAAAATACATACTGGGTAAGGGGTTCTAATGTCGGTCCGCCATGTTGCCCCTCCATCTTGAAAGTACATTAGCCAAAGAGGGACATACCTGTTAATTCAAGCTTTGCCTTTCACGTTTACGTTTGAGTTAACACTCATGGACGAGGTCGAACTGGAAGCCATGTTAATCTTGGACTACATTGGCCACCGTATGGAGTTAAAACGAAATCGGAATTGAGAGGAACAGAAACTAATATTCACTGGATGGTCATATACCTTTTCACCACTAGATGGGGGTAAAAATCACACAGTGTAGCTTTAAATTAAAGGTCGAACCAATAGTGGATTTTACCGATATTTAAGTTTGACCGTTAATGCCGATAACCGATAATTCAACTGATATTTTTAAAAATGGATACTGGATTAAAAACAAACATAATTCTCACAATAAACACAGTGCTGAATTGAAATGTGCTAAATTAAATAATTACATAAATATGAATATATTAACTTTTTACAGAAAAATAATTTAAACATTAAAATATTACAGGCTTCGTTTGCTATAACCTCAGAAACATACGTACATTTCATGGGTAACACATTGCAAGTCCCATTTGTAAACAAGGATGTATTAGATAGCTTTCATGAACTATATGCATTATGCTATATAAGTTTTTTCTGCATGTATTATTATGAGCAATACCATTGAACCTTTATCATTTATGTTAGTTCATTCATAGTACATTAACTAAGGTAATAACAGATAAAATAAGAATTAAAACTCCATTTCAAATGCATTAGTAAATGTTAAAATTAACAAACTAACAATAAAAAAAACTACGGATGAATCGTGCTCGACCTCTAAATTAAATGAACAATGTTTACGTTCTTTTCTTAGTTTTATCTGGTCCTAGAAATTCACATTTATTTGTCAGCAATAATCTCTAATTTTCCCACAAGCTATGTGTTTGTCAGCTCCAGGGCTTTCGTGGAAACTTACAGATTATATTTCCGCCAGGGTTCCAGACTGCGACCATTTTTTGAGAATGTGCGAGTTAAATTTTTATGTGGTCGCATATGTGCGAGTGGACGCTCACGCAACAAAACGCTGTTGTATCAGCTGCTGCAGTCCGTAACTTATTGTAGCATCTCACTCGAGGCCAGAGTTCAGTTAACTTGTTTATTCGCCAGAGCACGTGCAGGCATTCAGAAACACAGCTTCTGAATAGAGCAACCAAAAACAACAGACGAACTTCGATCCTCAACCCGCCCTTCCCAGGCCGCCAACCAACAGCGCACCCGGGGTTCCACATAGCTGATTGACAGCCACACAGCCATTGACAAGTCGCTACATTATGTTCAAAATGAACGAGTAGGCTACATCATGAATCCATTTTCCAAACCGTGTTTTTGATTTATCCTGAATCACTACGGTACGCCTGTAATAAGTGTTTTTTAGATTCGGACTGATTTTTATCCCGGGTCGATTCCGTATGACGGAGTTGCCTCCAGTGCCTGCGTGTTTTCTTTTTTAGCGGTTAGATGAGAGTGATCATTCTCGACTGAGGAAAAGGAAATTATTATAAAATGCAGAAAGGTAAATGGAGTGTGTGAGATTTCTGTTTTTATTACAACTATAAGCTAACTTCTGACAAGGAAAAATACGTATTAGCTTATCACAATACGTTGTATCTTATTCAAAATGTAACTGAATACATTTGAATGTTTAAGCGATTTTTAAACAACAGAAAGTACTGATGCTTGATCAGAAAAATGATAAAAGACTGGACAGACAGACAGATAGATGAAGACAGAATACAATAGAAATGTGATATTTTTTTAAATTTAAATGAATTTGTATACAATTGAACTATAAAGATGCTTAAAATTACAGATTAATATTACTGTCCAAAATCCATGAAAATCCTGAATACTGGCAAATGATGATGAGATATTACAGGTGTTTATGCTGCAGCCCAGAAACCTTTGCTAGCTTTGCGTCCATTAAAACCACTATTCATCAGCATGCATTGACTAATCCCATGGCATGTAGCAAAAAAAAAAAATCGAACCAGAATCATATGTGGTGTGACCAACTGAAAAAGTGGGTAGCACCAGTGGAACCAGTAGAAAAGAGTCAGTCTGGAGCCCTGATTATTGTGTCTGATCAGCGGAGGGTTATTAACAGAACAGTTATTTTAATTGTAAGTTTAGCACTGAAAATCGTCATACTACGTTGTACTCTTTAAAACCGCATTATGGTTAATTGTACACTATCAGCAACAGCTTTCTTACCTGTACGTGACGGTGTTTCAGTTTAAAATGTTTACTGACAAACACTGAGGTTTTTTAGATTTTTAGCCGCTGCGTTCTTTCTATATTTACGATTCTTTGTAGCCTTTGGCCGATGCCTACAACGATCCTTCACTGGAAACCTAAAGTAAGTCCAACACCTTTATAACTTGAACGTTTGATAAGAGGTATTTCCTACTAAAGCAAGGCTGAATTTGACTCGGTAGCAATTCCATAGCAGACTGGTGGGAGTGGTCATAGATGGCAGTGCATTACGGGTGTTGAAGTATTCCTACCCATTTGGCAAAAGGAAAGACAACAGGCTTTTTTCCTTTATTCTCTCTATTCAGTTACCCCTCATATCAAAATAGTTTTAACTAGGAATGCATCCGATATGAAAATTTTGGCAGATACCAATAACTTGATAATTCTCTATATTTAAATGCCGATAAACCGATATATTGGCCGATAAATCTAAATCCAAATTTTGATGTCATTTTTTTGAGAGCCTGGTTACAAATACAAAAGTTTGACCAATAAAATCAATGTCTCAAGTTTAGAGGTAGATCCGATTTTTGGCATTTCTTAACATAATCGGCATCCGGTCAATAACAGACAACAACAACAGATGGGTGGTGCATTGTGGTGTATTTAAAGTTTTTGTAAAATATCATTTTCCCATCTGGATGGTTGTTTTGTCATTCAACAGCAATTTGCTAGTGAAATACGTTATTGTTAAAAGTTAAATGAAATAAAATATAATAAATCTTATATATAAAAATTAAATCATTTAAAGTTTTTTCTTCTCTTTTTTGTGATAATTAGGTTATGTCCACTTGTCTTTGTCCATCAACAAACAAAACAAACCAAAAATACATGTTTCAGGACAATTTTTGAGAGTATAAAATGTTTTTGTTGAGAAAGTTTGTCTATGTTAAGTAATTATCATTTCTTTTACATTTTATCTTTCAAATAGAGGTTAAAAATCAAGCAAATATCAGCCAAATATCGGTCTAGAATAAATCGGCAGCATTAATCCGGATTTCTAAAGATCAGTATCGGTTCGGCATCGCGCTGAAAAAAAAGCCATATCGGCTTCGAACTTTGACTCAAGTTCACAATAATAATGTTCTCATTGTGATTTTATGTAGCTTATATGACAGACTTGCGCTGCACATGTTGCACTTCACTGTATTTTCCTTTTTTGCAGTGATTCCAATCATATTTCGAGCATTTCAATACCATCATGTTGAACAGTGCACATCTAAAGCGTCTAAGCTGAAGGAAATAATCCATTATTTATTCGGCTTTAATACATCGACCAAATTTTCCTTAGCGGGACAATAATGATAACATTAAAAACGAACTCAGATACTCCATATGGTGGCCGACATATCGGTTTAACCTTCTACTGTAATAGGCAGCCACGTTTCATTGGAGCTTGTTTTGCCTATGTTGTTAAAGGGTTAGTTCACCTAAAAATGAAAATTAAGTCATTAATTACTCACCCCATGCTGCACCAACCTGTAAGACCTCGTTCATCTTCGGAACACAAATAAAGTTATTTTTGATTAAATCTGAGAGCTGGATCACTCCTCCATAGACTGCCTAAGGGACTGGCTCTTGACGGCCAATAAAGTCATTAAAGAAAATGTTTAACTATTCCATGTACCTACAGCGGCTCAATTATAGTTTATCAAGTGGCGAGACTACTTTTTGTGCGAAAAAACATAAATAACGACTTTATTCGACTATTCCATTACTTCCTTATGGGCGGCATGAGTCAGAACTGAGACTGACGACGTTCTTCTTCGACTACTTCTTGTGACCGGCTGCTACCGTCAGGATTACCGCCACCTACCGTATAAGATGATGTGCTGATATAGCTGGAAGCGCAAAACTTTCTGTTTACAAGCAGAGGAAGATCTGCTCTGTACATACGCTTTTCAATTACTGTATTTTCCACAATATAAGGTGCACTTAAAAGCCTTTTATCTTCTCAAAAAACGACAGTGTGCCTTATAATCTGGAGCGCCTTATATATGGATCTTCATCTTATATGGTAGGTGGCAGTAATACTCCTAAGCGGTGAGAAGCCGGTAACAAGAAGTAGTCGAAGAAGAACGTCGTCATCTCAGTTCTGGCGCATGCGCCCATAAGGAAGTAATGGAATAGTCGAATAAAGTTGTTATTTATGTTTTTTTTGCACAAAAGAAGTCTCGTCGCTTGATAAAACTTATAATTGAGCCACTGTAGGCACATGGAATATTTAAACATTTTCTTTAATGTCTTTATTGGCCGTCAAGAGCCAGTCCCTTAGGCAGTCTATGGAGGAGTGATCCAGCTCTCAGATTTAATCAAAAATATCTTTATTTGTGTTCCGAAGATGAACGAAGGTCTTATTGGGGTTGGTACAGCATGGGGGTGAGTAATTAATGACTTCATTTTCATTTTTTGGGTGATCTAACCCTTTAAATAAACTCAAAATGTGTTCCATTATTGTAGGTGGACGGGCTTCTTTTCACCATAAGGAGACCCACTACACCCCTGGCAGCACTCCGCTGGTTGGCTGGCTCAGACCCTATATGGTGGCACAGATCTTGGGCATTGAGGTGCCACAGTGTCCACTCACGAGCAAGCCCTGATTACTGCAGGCCATCAGCTTCAAGCAGATCCTGGAGCACAAGAAGACCTCCACAGAAGTTCGGCCAGCCGAACCGAAACGGCCGTCTGACCCTGAACTGGAACACCTCTCCACGCCAGAGACACAGCTGGAGAACTCCCACACTGGTCAGAAAGAGAGCATGGAGGCCTGAGAGCCATCGAAAAGACTGTTTTAGAGAGCACTTTTCCAAGCCTTGCACATGACCATGGAGAACAGTAATGAGTTTTCTAATTGCTATATTTAAAAATTGCAGTTGAGTTGCAAGTAACCACAAATAGGCCTATGTCTGTAACCATAATGGCTAGAATGAAAACTCCTGCTTTTTTTTGCAGATGTTATTTTAGGAAAGATAGTATACATCACGCTCTGTTCAGTTCATCTGCTCTGTTTAGCCATGCATCTTTATTAGATTTTTTATATAGATTTTTAATTAAATATTTTCTGTAGATGTTTGGATCATTAAGGTAGTTCACCTAAAAAGGAACATTTTGTAATTTACTCGCCATCAACCTTTTTCTTCAACAAAAGAAAGAAATTCAAGCAGGTTTGAACAACCTGAGGTTGATAAAATGACACAATGTTCCTTTTTAGGTGAACTATCCTTTTAAGATTCAGCTGGTGAAGAAGCCTAGGAATTATGTTTTTAAATTTGTGTTGACTTCAATAAAGTTTTACTGTCTGTTTTGTCCAAAAGTTTAAAGTCTTGCTTCTACTTTTAGTCAGTACGTTTTTTTTAATTCAGCAAGGATGTGTTCATTTGATCAAAAGCTACAGTAAAGACAAAGAACATTTCTAAATGAAATGCCTTCTAACATTGATAAGAGCAGCAAATCAGCATATTAGAATGATATCTGAAGGATCATGTGACACTGAAGACTGGAATTCAGCTTTGATCACAGGAATAAATTACATTAAAATATATTCAAATGGAACGTATTTTAAATAGTAGTAAAATTTCACAATATTACAGCTTTATTTTGATTTTTTTAAATGTAGCTTGGAGAGGCTTTCAAAAACAATGTTATTTTACTGACTCCACACTTTGCAAAGGTAGTTTATGTAATATATTAAAGCTACACTGTGTGTAACTCTTAGTTTATTCTTAGCTAGAAACACTTAGTCCTTTCAAAAATATATGTGCTTATTAATGTATATTTACTTTTGTTCAAGTAATAAAGTATTCTTGATCGAGTGTAGTAATATGCCATTGAAAATACATACGGGTAAGGGTTCTAATGTTTCAGGCGCCATGTTGCCCCTCCATCTTGAAGTACATTAGCCAAAGAGAGGACATTCCCGTTAATTCAAGCTTTCGCGCTTTCGCGTTTACGTTTGAGTTAACATCTCATGGGACGAGGTCGAACTGGAAGCCATGTTAATCTTGGACTACATTGGCCACCGTAGGAGTTAAAACGAAATCGGAAACTAATATTAACAGGATGGTCATATACCTTTTCACCACTAGATGGGGTTAAAAATCACACAGTGTAGCTTTAAGGTCATTATGAAATCAAAATTAATCATTCTTAATTAAAGGGATATTGCCTTAATTAATTGAATTGCCTTAAGTATCCATATACATCATTCTTTTTTATTATTCATGTTCTCTCCTAATCTTGATTTAAAATAACTTCCCCTTCTCTCATGTGCGGCATCTCTTCTCTGATGATGTGTATACTGACGTAATCGACACGCATACTGTCACTCACATGAGATTGACCATTAACAAATCACAACCATCCAATCAATTCCATAGAGAGCCTAAGTCCCTCTCCCTTCCGGTCGGTACCTCATTTCAGAAAATATTGCATGGTAGTCACTGATGAGGAGACAATAAATATTTTTGATCTCGTTTGAACTGTGCCCTGAATTACACATATGATGTTTGTCAATTTAAAAGATACATTTTAAAGTAAAGAAAGTCGCTGTTTGATGTAAAACCGTTGAGGTATAAGACTGTGAAAATACGTAATTACAAAGACTACAAACCCCAAAGGCGCACATTTTCTCTCAATGAATGAAGCTAACTTTACTGAGGCTAACGTCTGTCATTGTTTCTATAGTCTTACGTTATAATCGTAACATTACTGCCGTCAAGTCTGAGTGTTTTGTACCAGACTGCACACACACGAGCAGCGGATCTCACTCGTTCTTTCGCTTTCCGGGAGATGTAGTTCATTGAGCGATTTTCACATAAAACTAAATGTTACTCTTCTGTTTTACGACAAACTGTGACGTTTTGACTTTCAGAATTATCTTTAATTCACTACAAGTAGCGTAGCTACTAACTTAACTAACATTTTTCAGTAGCTTGGCAGTAGCTCAGTTGCTTTTTAAACAGTGTAGCTTTTCCAGTAGCTAACTACTTTTTGCAGCAAGTAGCGGTGTAGCGCGAGCTAAAGCTACATTGCTACATTGTCGTGCCTGCGCGAAATCAGCGCGATGCAAGGATATTCTTTTTCTTGTTAGATTGCAAACTCATTTTTTGCCATTACCCGCCACCTGTTGTTTAATCACGCATCTTGCGGCTAACGGTTCACTGACGTACAGAAGTGGGTTGACACACCCATATTATGATTATATAGCAAGACGTGACGGCAGATTTGGAGGATGTAGAAACAACTAACGTTAAATACCCATGGCCTCATTTGTCCAAGTTCAATCAGTATTTTTGAGAAAATGTTCTACATGCAATTTACGTTGGATGTATCTTTCGTTCTTGCAATCTTCGTTCCAGGCTATTTGTTGCACTTTTGACAAACAGTCAGAGATATTTCATGTGTTGTGTGTAATAAAACAATACTCTTTGAAATCGTAATTGCATTGCCTTGTTTTAAACACTATATTTTACTTAAAACATTCCTCAAACTTATTCAGTTATTTATAATATACGTTGTTCAAAAAGCAAAAGTAGTTTCAATGTAGCTAGCTACTTTTTGATTGTAACTTGTAGTGTAGCTAACTACTTTTCTAAACGGGTAGCTTGACTGTAGTTAAACTACTTCAACTTACAAGTAGCTTGTCAAACTACAGTTTCAGAGTAGCTTCCCCAACACTGATAAAAAGATAAGTTATGTTCTCGCCATTGACGACCATGCATATTTTTTCTGAAATAAGGTCCCATGAGCCGGAAGCAGAGGGGAGGGACTTAGGCTCTCTATTTCCAAACAAAATAAAGCCCCGCCCTACATTTTTTCTTGCTTGAGAAGCAGTTTCAGTCTGGTTTTATGTATTAAAAGGGTTTTTAACTACCAAATAATGTCTTGTTTCTGTTAACATCACTGTAGTTTAACTCTGGCTTCATCAAAATAACCCGAGGATGTATGTCAAGCGCCTCGTACAAAAGGTCCGAAGCGGTTACAGTGAAGGTAACTTTGTCGATTTGAAACCACTAGCTCGCTTCCCACAGAACAACCAAAGCGTAATCGGAGAGTTCAGGTTATTAGTCAGTATGCTTTCCAGGAACTCACAGCACCTGTCAGCCTAGATCTGACTTCCTGAATCAGTCATGACCAATAAAACACATCTGCAGTTTAGGCCTCTCACTCTCAGAACATGGACTAAACCCCCCATGATGTGTGCCAAAATGCGGTCTAGTTTTTTGAGGTGTAGTTTCTAATTGAAGCTTCTCAAATCCTATTTTGCCTTATTGTGCACATTTTTCCAGCATGATATCATCATTCTGTCCTGTCAGTCATTCTAGCCAATGGAAACCCGCCCACAGGAAGCTCTTTGTTGTTTTATCGACTTTATCGTTTCTTGGCAGATTTTCTTGCGTCAGGTTTAAACAGTGAGATCTTCATGCCCTTGTGACTTTTAGTAACCCACAATGACATCTGTAACTGAATGGAAACATACTGACATCAAACACTGCTCTGGTCTATATTTAGCTGTACTTTTAGTAAGTTAGTTAGTTATGGAAACATTAGAAACATTTACATAACTAAGTAAATGCGTGTTTCTGTGAATGAATCTGATTCGCGAACATTTGCAAATGATTCACAAATCACACGGCACACTTTGAATCATAAAAACGCAATTGATTCGACACATTGATTTAATACAGCTAAAACTAGACCATACTGATGATATAACAAAAAATAACAAGAGTATGTCGCACACAGGAGGAACCCCTAACACGTTAAAGTTAATAATTCTTCTTGGGAAATTTCATATTCATAAAGCTAAATTAATGTCTATAAAACCCTCTTTTGTAAATGATGTTAAAATATTCCATGACTCTTTGAATTCAATTACTAGAAATAAGAAGTGCATAAAAACTTCTCAAATTTTGGAAAAAATAGTTTGTAGAATTTAATGTTTCACTCTACAATGTAAGATCTGTTATGTGTTTTCCCCATTATGTGTTTGTCTTATGTTTGTTGTAAAATGTCATAAGCTTTTATGAAAGTTGAATAAAAACAAAACACGACCCCTGGGAATAATACATAAGAATGAATCATTTTTTGAATCAGGGCACTTGCCCGTGAGTGCACTGAAAGGAGCCGTTCAAACGAACCGATTCGCTACAATGAATCGGACATTCCAAGATTTTTATGAATGGAGAGGAGGAGCGTCGTCCAGCTTGCAGTTCTTCATTGTGGCCAGCAGGGGGCGTGTCATCTTTCATCTTTCACTGCTGCTTTTCAGGAGCGTCTGATCTTCATTCGCCTCCTAGCATTTTAGCGTCTTAAAGTGGCCGGATGCAGCGGAGCTGATAGATTAATATAAATCAATTTCTCCAAACAAACTAACCGGCCTTCGACGAGTTTCGACGGAGTACCGGATGAATTTCTCCCTTCGTCACACAGGCGGGTGGACCGAAGCTCCGCTGCAACACCTTTAGTGTATGTGTGTAAATATATATATAGCCTATAACGTTATATGTGGATCCTCCCGAACCCGGACCGGATCATGAATTGGTTGTGTCGCGTGCCGTGCTGAAGTGGTGGGCCGCGCGCGCTGTCTCTCGAGCTGTAAACGGCGCGAGTCTCGCGCTGCTGCTGCGGTTGTTAGCTTGAGCAGTGCTAACGGGCCTAAAAAAGCCCAGTCTGATCTCCACGGTCCGATTTGAAACAGCTGTCCGAGCTTTAACAAGAGCCTCCAGCGGAGTAAAGAGGAGAGGGGAGGATGGCCAGCCGCCTGAGCGCCGAGGAGGAGCAGGTATGATGAAATACCATCACGATCCAGTTAACGCTGATTCTCTGTTCCAGCGGTTCTGTTGCTAAGCAACCCGGAGATACTGTCCGGGGGGTTTCAAACTGGGGTCCGGGGACCTCCGGAGCCGCGGGGAGTGTTCAGGGGTCCGTGAAAAAGATAAGCAGCGAAACATTCAAGAAACAAAATATTTTTACAATACGAATTTACTATCACGATCTTTACGACCTTAAATGTTATGAGGGGTGTCCACGCACCAGTATGATCATATGTGGAGTGCATGGCATTTAAATAACCCTCGACTAAAACACCCTTAATGGTTTACCATGGTAATCATAGTTCAGACCACTTTACCATAAAGTTACCCAGAAAGTGTTAGTTACTGTAAAGTCAAATAGGAAAATCAAATAAATTCTGAGTATGAAGGTCAAATTTACCCTAATTGGATTCACTACAGTGAATTTTTACATTCACAAAAAAAAAAAAATAAAACAACCTTTAACTTGAATTCTCTGGATCTTTGCAGTTTCCTTCAACCATTAAATTGTTATATTAATTTTCATGCAGCACATTCCACGACACAGGGTGTAACAATATATGATCCACAATATATCGCAATACAAAAATGCAACAATACGTATCGTGGATAGTGACAATATGTATCATGGATAGTCCCCCAAAATAAAAATTACTGTGTGAGAAAAAATTCAAGTTTTCAAGAGTATACATTAAACTACTATATAGGCTATAATGTTGATTATAATGTATAATAATGCAATGGGGGAATATTTATGGGTCCTGATAATGCCAAATGTCTGATGTTACCACTAAAAAGTGGCAGACATTTATTTTAAATATATCTAGTCAGTGAAAGCGTGCAAGCATCTTACAATAACTACAATCAACAACAGAATCATGAATATTGTTATTCTGGTGTCACTATTGTCCTTGGGTTACACGCACCAAGTCCAAGCCTATAATATCAATTTAAACCCACAATGTAATATCAAATTTAGCATTTTAATCAACAGTACATTTTTATTGTTAACCTTTTACCTCATGTCTTGGAGTATCGCAATATATATCGTATCCTGAGTTCAGTATCGTGATATGTATCGAATCGTGACATGAGGGTATCGTTACACCCTCATGCCCCCATCTTCATCCTAATGAAAAAGAAGTCTCAAAACTTCAAGAAAAACATTTAAGGTCAACCAGATTTAACTTTAAATTCGATCGAGTCAAAAAGAAGCTTTCAGAATCGTTGTTGTTTAGTTTCAGTATCTTTCACGAATGCTAATTTTCTTAATTTACCCACATCCATGTCATTCCAATAATAATTTTATTTAAATGTACACTATGTGACTGCATGCATTATCCAGAAGAACAAATGTTTTTGGATGTGATTTGAGCTCTGCGTGACTACAGACACTCGTATTTATCCTACTGATTCACCACTTACCTTAAAGAGATATAAAGTTTAAATGGAAAGGATCTCAATACTGTCTAGCTGAAGACGTTACTGTAGCTTTACCCA
>JAQIUQ010004271.1:27500-36597 GCA_030378365.1 Hybognathus amarus
TGTCCATGATCTGAGGGCGCAGGCGGCTGTTGTAACAAGATGTAAAAATGATATAAATACTGTTTGTTTTCTCACACAAACCACTCGATTTCGATGTCTTAGACCATCAATGTGTACTTACATTTACGAGTCATTAAATCATGTTTAATTTGGACTTCTCTGTGGATGCTCTTTGAGGTGGTGACCATAGACCTCCAGTATATGACTGACAGACAAGAACGGTTTGACCTAAAAATATCAAAATTGAAAATACTGTGGAAACAAAGACACCTACATCTTAGATGCCCTTAAGGTAAGCTGAAACATACCAAAATTAATTTCAAAGTGAACTATCCCTTTAAATACATGCTGATGTGGGCATGTAAGATGTTGCTGATGCATAAATAGAAATACATAAATCCTATAACAGACAGTCCCTCCCAGAAAACGCAATTATGCGATCGCTGAATTCAATGCAAAATCAACCAAAGTCCGCATATTTATGCGGGGCCGCATTTTTCAAATACGCCGCACTTTCGCCGCAAAATTGCCGATTTCCGAGCAAAATATGCAGGGTTTGCATAATTTCATAATCCTCGAATTTTCGTTGCAAAAAAGTCACATGTATCTTAGCAGAAAGTTGAAAAATGTTGCGTTTGCTTCACACAAAGGCAGCCATTTCCCCTGTTTCCTTGGGAACATTATAAAGTGACGCAATTACGCGACGGGATAGCTCACAGCTGAAGTTATTGCAGAGGCCAGACAGACTCACGGAGGCGATTGACATCTCACAAACTCGTATAACTGTCTGTCACACGTTCTACCGTCACATCGTTACTTAATAAACAACATAAGATAAAAGAAGCAGCATCAAACAGAAATTACCCGCACACATGGGGTGTTTGAGGCGCACATATGTAACACTGCAGAGAGTTCAACAGGAGGCGCGCAGCTCTTAAAGGGGCCACACCTTATTTACACTCGCTACAGTCTGAAATAAAACAAGATGACAAGTTACATATTCCCAGCACTTTCTGTGATGTAGTATGCTTGTTTATCAAAGAAAGTAATAAGAAATGACTCTTTACATTAGCCTTGTGAGAACAGGATGTTGGGGGAATCAATTTTTTCTCTTTTTCATCAAACCGCAATTTTTGCAAGTTCCCACAATTTTTGCAAATATCCCGCATATTCCATTGCATTTTTAAAGAAAACGGGCCACCCAATCAAGGATTTTTGCCCGCAACAAATCACAAAAAAACTCGTTTTTCTGGAAGGACTGAATACTATTATGGTAAATGTTATATATAAATCGCAAATTTTTCACAAATTTTTGGAAATTACCACCACAAAATCAGTCATTTTGATCGCAAAAATCACAAAAAAAATTGTGAAATCCTGGAGGGACTGAACAGATCTAGACAGGTGGAGCTAGGGGAGGTAGAGGATTTCAGAGGAACTTTTACACATTAAAACAGATTATTTAAATGTTGAGCAGCAATCTCATTGGCTTATTGGCAGGATCAGCAGAGGCCAATCAGCTTGCACCATGCATTCGTAATGTGACTGCTTGCAGCTTGCATATAAAGGACCCTACAGCCTAGTTTTATGACTGAACTATATACAGTATAAAATTAAACTATTTATAAATAAACAAACAATTTATTTCAAATGACTGTAAAATTTATGAAAATTCATTAGTCAATTGTAAAAACCCAAAAATAAAAATAAAATAATCATAGTGCAGATGAATTGGAAATGGCAAACAAATAACAAAAAATTAGGGCTGTGCAAAGATTAATTCATTGATGCAATCTAAATTAAATGTTTGTGTTTGCGTAATATATGTGTGTGTGCTGTGTATAATTATTTTGTATATATAAATACACACACATGCATGTATATATTTAAGAAGTATTTGCACTTAAATACTGTATATATATAATGCTTAATCTATATTATATAGAAATATTTTATATATGAATAACACATTTAGTTAAATGTATATGTGCATGTGTGTTTATTTATATATACAAAATAATTATACACAGCACACACACACATATATATATATTATGTAAATAATCTTTGCACAGATTATTAAAGTAATATATATATATTATAAAATATAAAGTAATAAAAAAAGTAAAGTAATATTAATTAGACAAGTAATTAATAAATCATTTAATCAGAAAATAAACGTGTATGTTGAATATCTCTCTGTGTTTCTCTGACAGGAGACACAGGCTGAGGGAGGGCATCGTCAAACTGCAGCCGCACGAGGAGCCGCTGCGCTCTGAGCTGTTGAGCGGGAAGTTCACGTGCTAGTGAGTTCACATCACATCAGGGCTGTTTATGCTCTTTTTAATCTCGGAAATGAGGTTACTGGTTCACAAATGAAAAAATACTGTGCCAAGTTTCATTTCCACTCCAGTGATTACAGCTGACAAGTCACTGATGCGGTTTCACTTCAGCTTTAAGCCCGGTTACTATAACCAGGTCAGGCATAGAATCAGTGGAAATGTATTCATTAACTATTTCAGCCTGGTGCTGCTCTGCTGTAGTCAGATGAGTCCCCACACCTGATTGGACGCTGCGGAACCCTTTGGTTCATCCGATACCTTTATTGATCCTCCTCATTCTCATGTCTCCTCTCCTCACATCCCGACATTTGTATTTATAACCCAGAGAGACGCACACAAGCACCGCATTTCTCATGAGTCATCGGATCATTGAAAATATGTTATTGACATCAATATTTAATAAATGGTAAAGCTGTGTGCTGGCACATTTGGAAATGGGTTGGCTGAAAGCAAATAAACCAGATTTAGTGTCTTATTGAATGGAGGAGATGAGTATAATGATCAGAAAGGTCTGAGTGAGTCATTGTTCACAGCTCAGTGAGACACATGCTATTCTGCCCCCATGTGTACATATTTAAAACTGCTCTGTTAAACTAAAAGGATGTTTGGAAAAGCAAACCGGCAGGACTGTTATTATTATTTAATTTTTCACATTTAAGGATCATTTATTTTATAATTATTATATTTTTTCTATTATATATATTCTATTATATAAGTTGATTTTATTTGAAAGAGCACACTACCATATGTTTGCTTGTTTTTTATTTATTTATTTTATTTGACATTTTCTATATATATTAAATTTTTACTAGGGTTGTGAAATGATTAATCGCATCCAAAATAAAAGTTTGTGTTTACATAATATATGTGGTGCCGGTGCACTCTGTATAAGTATTTTGTATATGTAAATACACACACATGCATGTATATTTAAGAAAAAAATATTATTTATATATAAAATATTGATATTTTTATATAATATAAATTATATAAAATTCTATACACAGTATATACATGAAAATATTTCTTAAATATATACAAGCATGTGTGTGTGTGTGTGTATATATATATATATATATAAAATAATTATACACAGTGCACCCTACATATATTATGTAAACACAAACTTTTATTTTGGATGTCATTTTTACATGTTATTTTATCTTCGGAATTTGCACAGTTAAATAAAACATTTAAAACTACCATATTTATTTGACGAGCATGACTGCTTTGTTTGTATTTATTGATATATGTATTTGTTTTTATTTATATATTTAGTATTATTTTATCATTATTATATATTTTATTTTAGTTCAAGTTTGACTAAACATTTAAAATGACAATATTTATTTGAAAGATCATACAGGTATTTGTTTATTCATATCTTTCATTATATTATTCATATATTATTTATTTTAAATTATATATTAGGGCTGGGCAACAATTAATTGCGATTAATCGGCATCCAAAAAAATAAAAGTTTGTGTTATTATATGTGTTAGAATTAATTTGTATATATAAATACACACACATACATGTATATATTTAAGAAATATTTTGATATATTAATAACACATTTGTCTTAAATATACATGCATGTGTGTGTAAACACATATATTATGTAAAGCGCAAACTTTTTTTATGCCCGGGATGTATCCGAATTGCGATGCAATCGCCCAGAATTAAAAGAGTCCGAATTCTGCAGATTTGGAATTAAATTCCCAGTAAATTGATAAATATATATATATATATATATATATATATATATATATATATATATATATATCCTTTTTTATTCAAATATATAAATATATTTATATATATATATATATATATATTCATAAAATTGATAAAGTATATATATTATATATATATATATATATATATATATATATATTTCTTTTTTTATATAACACATATATTTATATATATATATTTGATAATATATAAAATATATATATATATATAGTAGTTATTTATATATATATTTATATATTTATTTATCTCTTTATTTATTTATTTATTTTATCAATTGAAATCAGGATTTGTTTCTTTATTTCAAATTCACAAATTTGGATTTCGATTTTTAATCTATAGTATTTATTTCTGGTACATTTATACCAGATGAAAGCATGGCAATGCAAGTGAGGGTGTTTGTGAGCAGCAATTATTGTTTTTATAACGTCTTCATTGTAATCCTGTTTCAACATTTAGTATGCTTGTACAGAGTACATTGTATGTTCAAGATGAGTTGACTCTGAACATATAAACAGGAAAATATGAGTGAAATTTTAAGATGTATTTTCATTCATTCTGGTATCACAGGGTGTCCGGGACCCAACTGGGGCATGCCATCGCCCTCTACACGGCTAAACTGCACCATCCCCAGTAAAACAGGAAACCATGTGGTTCTTCAGGCGCTGTTCTACCTACTGGACCGAGCTGTGGAGAGGTAGAGAGCGTCAAAGACTATTTGAGAACTGGAGGATGTCCCAAAATGTGAAGCAACACAACACTTTTCACCACTGATAATACTAATAAATGTTTCTTGAGCTATAAATCAGTATCATTTAATAAAAGTATCATATTCAGCTTCTGCATCACAATAAATTACACTTTAAATATATATTAAAATAGAAAACGGTTATTTTAAATTGTAATAATATTTTATGTTCAAATGAAGTCATCCTTGTTGAACACAGTTTCTTTTTTCCACAAACTTTTGAATGCTAAGTGTAGGTAGTTGGATATACACTTTATTCATATTTGAGATGACATTGAATGAAACCAGATATTTTAAGTTGTAACTCTCTTTCTTTCCTGTAGTTTTGAGACTCAGAGAAACGGACTGGTTTTCATTTACGACATGGCTGGATCAAACTACACTAACTTTGAACTGGACCTGAGCAAAAAGATCCTCAATTTGCTTAAGGTAAGTTTCTGTGTTTTGTCTATCTGTGGATTTCCTGTTTCTGATGCCTGCCATCCATTTCATGTTCAAAACCTGTGAGTACACTCATTGGAGTGTGTGGGTTTTTGGGAGGTTTACATGTCAGATAAATTAGAAAAAAATATTGTTCTGCTATTGTTTTCAGGGTGCGTTCCCAGCACGGCTGACAGAAGTGCTCATATGTCGACGCTCCTGTGTGGTTCAGGGTCCGATCGTAACTTACTGAGTCTCTTACTGAAGGAGAAGCTCAGAGGAACGGGTTATGCACACACACACACACACACACATATTTACTAACAGTTTGCTTTAAATCTCTGTGACCCCTATGGAAGCTTGTTTCCACCAATGAATAAAAACATAAAGGTAAATTGTGACTATGTAGACTTTTTCTCAAATCGCAAGTTTATATGAAACAATTCAGGAGAAAGAGGTCAGAAATGCAGGATATAAACTTGCAATTGGAGAAAAAGTCAGGACTTTACAACTCCCAATTCTGAATTTATTTCTCACAATTCTGTTTCAAATTGAAAAACGCTTTGGTTACACTTCCTTTACAGTACTGTGAGTACATGGTAGGTTTTAGGAGTAGGTTTAGGGGTTGTGTGCAGTTATTACCCAGTAATTGTATTTGCTAAAATAAGTACATAGTATTTACATGGGTAACTGGACTGTAAAAGGAAGCTGTACCGAAGTTTTGAGAAGTAAACTCACAATTCTGAAATTGTTTCTTACAATTGCAAGTTTAATCTTGAAATTCAGACTTTTCCCCTCACAATTGTGGCATCCACCTCGCAATTGTGAGTTAAAGGGTTAGTTCACCCAAAAATTAAAATTAAGTCATTAATTACTCACCCCCATGCTGTACCAACCCTGTAAGACCTTCGTTCATCTTCGAAACACAAATAAAGATATTTTTGATTAAATTGAGAGCTGGATCACTACCACATCAGACTGCCTAAGGGACTGGCTTTTGACGGCCAGAAAGTCTATGAAGAAAATGTTTAAATATTCCATGTGACTACAGTGGCTCAACTGTAAGTTTATCAAGTGACGAGAACTACTTTTTGTGCGAAAAACAAACAAAAATAATGACTTTATTCGACTATTCCTTTTCTTCCTTGTTGGCCTGAAACGAGACATTAAGAGATGTCCACGACGCATGCGCGGGAACTGAACTGAAGTAGTTGAAGAAGATCGCAATTCTCACGCATGCGTCGTGGACATCTCTTAATGTCTCGTTTCAGGCCAACAAGGAAGTAATGGAATAGTCGAATAAAGTCGTTATTTTTGTTTGTTTTTCGCACAAAAAGTAGGTCGTCACTTGATAAACTTATAATTGAGCCACTGTAGGCACATGGAATATTTAAACATTTTCTTTAATGACTTTATGGGCCGTAAAGAGCCAGTCCCTTAGGCAGTCTATGGAGGAGTGATCCAGCTCTCAGATTTAATCAAAATATATTCATTTGTGTTAAAGATGAACGAAGGTACTTTACGGGGTTGGTACAGCATGGGGTGAGTAATTAATGACTTCATTTTCATTTGTGGGTGAAACTAACCCTTTAAAGAGTCAGCTTAAATACAATTTCTCATTTTTTCTCGACATTTGCAGTTTATATCCTGCAAATTGGACATTTTGCTCAGAATTGTGAAATGTAAGAGCAATTGCGGAGAAAAAAGTCCACAATTACCTTCCTTATTTTATTCCCTGGCAGAAACGAGCTTCTATAAGACCCCAAATGGAAAGTAAATATGATATTAAAGGGATACTCCACTTTTTTTTTGGAACTGAGGCTCATTTTCAACCAGACAGCTTCTGGTCCCATTGACTTCCATAGTATGAAAAAATATATACTATGGAAGTCAATGGGAACCAGAAACTGTCTGGTTACTAATATTCTTCTAAATATCATAACAAAATCGGCTAAATGGATTTTGAAAACGGTAAAACTCAACTCTGGGGAGGTTGTAAAATGAGCCTATTTCCAAAAATTGGAGTATCCCTTTATATGATAAATAATTAGGGCTGTCAGTTAAACGCGTCATTAACGGTGTTAACGCAAACCCATTTTAACGGCGTACATTTTTTTATCGCGCGATTAACAGTCTTTTTGGCTTAGCAAACTTTGTCGTTTTCTTTACACGCTTTTGCAACAGCGACGAGGCATGCGTGCGCTGCGCTCTGAAACCCATTCATTCCAATGGCTTGCGCCGTGCGAGGACGTTTTATTGCTTCGTTGATCAAAGCGCGAGCGGATCTAGCTAGACCGTAAACAAAACAACATTCACGCCGCACACATCGTTGGGCTCGCGAGCCGGCTAAATAGTAGGTTAACGTTACGTTTTGAGTGGATGACGTAGCGCGAGACGCCGAAATGGATGCCAATAAGATTCTGAATGGAAAGTTTACTTTAAAAAGTTGCCAAATGGTTCCATTGACAAGACCAAAGTGATCTGTGTGTTTTGTCATTGTGAACTGACTGTCATTATCGCAGCACGTCCAGTCTGAAACACCACTTGATGATGGCCAAACACACACACTAGACACACAGCTGATGCGAATTCTCCGCCCCTCGTCAATATCAGGACCTCATCAGTATTTCTTTCATCCTTTTATTGATGGACAGTGTTACATTGTGTGAGAGATTATTTGCTCCAAGTTAGAATGTTAGTGTGAAATTGAACACAGTATCCCAATGTTGTTATCAATAAAAAATTTTTTTTTAAACATTTGCACAAAGCAAGCTGATCCACTTTTCCATGTTGATAAGAGCATTAAAATGAGAAAGAAATAATGAGACGAAAAGAAATCAAGAGACATTTAGAATAGATAAAAATGTGCGATTAATCGAGAGTTAACTATGACATTAATGCGATTAATCAAGAGTTAACTATGACATTAATGCGAATTCAGTACAAGATTAACTACTGACATTAATGCATTAGTTAGAGGTTAACTATGACATTAATGCGTTAATCGCGAGTTGAACTATGACATTAATGCGATTGGTCAGGAGTTAAGCTGCTGACATCAATGCTGATTAATCTAAAGTTAACTACGACACTAATTGCGATTAATCAGCGAGTTAGCTATGAACATTAATGCGATTAATTCAAGTTAACTATGACATTAATGCGATTAATTCGGAGTTGAGCTATGACATTAATGCGTTTCTCAGGTTACGCTACGACATTAATGTGTTTAATTAGAGCTAAGCTGTAGCATTAATGTTGATTAATCGCGAGTTAACTATGACATTAATGCGATTAAGTCGCGAGTTAACTATTGACATTAATGCGATTAATCAGGAGTTAACTACTGACATTAATGCGATGAATTAAGATTAACTATGTGACATTAATGCGATTAATCGCGAGTTAACTATGACATTAATGCGATTAGGTAACGAGTTACCTATATGACATTAATGCGATTAATCACGATGAATTATTTTAATTGTTTGACAGCACTATAAATAATACATACATATAATTTTAAGCATTGCAATATAATGTTTAGTTTTGTCATGGTATACAAAATACAAGTTTTGATATGGCAATAGCTGGTTAAATCAAAACCAGCGGAAGTTGGCTGTCGACTGATTTTGGTCATACTGGTTAGACCTGGTTAACCAAAAGAATGAGTTTGCCCCAGCTTTCTCACAGTAGTGCCACTGCTGGGCTGCTTGAGCAATTATTTTGTGCGTTCAGGTTTTCTTGGACGTGAAGAATAAATCTTCACCTGTTCTCAGGTCCAGATGGTGAAGAGTGAGCGAACCTGCGAACAGCATCTCGCCCAGAGACT
>JAQIUQ010004272.1:0-70000 GCA_030378365.1 Hybognathus amarus
CCTTACGATTGTTACCCGCGTCACCTAACTGACGCTTCTGAGCGTCAGTTACTACGTTTAGGATTCGCTCGTCATGTAACTGACGCTAAAAGGCACCTAGCCAAATATTGAGCATGGTCAAAGGTGACGCCTCTGGGTTAGAATGTGTTGTTCAGGCTCCATCATCCATAACTCCATCAAGGTCAGCTAGGAACCTTGGGGTTGTAATTGATGATCAATTGAACTTCACAGACCACATTGCTAGAACTGCCCGGTCCTGCAGATTTGCCTTGCACAACATTAGGAAGATCAGGCCCTTCTTAACAGAGCATGCTACACAACTCCTTGTCCAAGCGCTTGTTCTATCCAGACTGGACTATTGTAATGCTCTCCTGGCTGGTCTTCCAGCTTGCTCTGTCAAACCTCTACAACTGATCCAGAATGCTGCAGCCAGAGTGGTCTTTAATGAGCCGAAGAGAGTACTCATCACTCCTCCCTCACAAAATTGCACTGGTTGCCAGTTGCCGCTCGCATTAAATTCAAGTCACTGACGTTCGCCTACAGAACAACCACTGGCACTGCTCCCTCTTACCTAAACTCACTACTTCAGACTTATTTGCCATCCAGAAACTTGCGCTCTGCTAGCAAATGTTGTCTTGTGGTACCATCTCAAAGAGGCACAAAATCTCTTTCTCTGACCTTTACCATGACTGTTCCCTGCTGGTGGAATGATCTGCCTAACTCAACCAGAGCTACAGAGTCATTAGCCACTTTCAAGAAACTGCTGAAGACGTATATTTTTTGACAGCACTTGATCCTGTAATACTAATACTTTCTCTTTTATCTTCTATTCTCTAAGAAAAAAAAAACAACTGCATTAAATTTATCTGAGAGGGGTCATAGCACTTTCGTTTGTTGTTCTACTGTTAGTTTAACTGCTTCTATTGTTCTCATTTGTAAGTTGCTTTGGATAAAAGTGTCTGCTAAATGAATAAATGGAAATGTAACGATGGAGAGGAATATTAGCTTCATTTCTTTGCCTCGCGGTTCCCGTCTCGCAGGTCATAAGCAGCTTATGTCATTCTACGCACATGTAGGCCACATGCAGTCAATATAAATACAGCTGAGCAATATTGAAGCCCATGGGAGTCCAAAGCCTTGAACACAGCAGGAGGCGACATGGTCTTCATCTATCCATCTTATTTTTAGGTGTGAGTTATGCTGCACTGTAAAAAAAAAAAAAAAAAAAAAATCTGCAGTTTACTATGTTCCATTTTAATTTTAGCACATAAACCAAATCCCTTGGTGATCTCAGATGTATTCATCATTTTCAACATTTTGGAGACACTAAAGGATATAATATCAACATACTGGGAGCATTTGAATGTAAAGCCTTCACATGTACATTTTTCTCTTCAAATAGAAAACATAATTTTTATTATTTTACAACAAAGTTATGTTATAATTATAATAACATTTACCAATATTGCTGTTTTTACTGTATTTTTGATCAGATAAATGCAGCCTTGGTGAGCATATGAGACTTATTTCAAAAACATTAACAAAAGTCTATCTATTATCTATAAAGCTGTGCAATGACATGTCTACTAACACTGAATAGAGGTTCATTGACGTAGTTGCAAAGTTACGTATAGTTAGTAGAATGTCTAATCTGGACTATCGAAATAATGTGTTACCAAAATCTGATCTTTTGAACAGCAGTGAACGTGTAGAAGAAGATTTTACATACAAATAGCTATGAAGACGGAATGAGACTTACTTTGAAAACTATGGCAAAATGCATCTCTGATCATATAGCCAATGTCAAAAAAATCATTCAGCCCAGAACATTTGTTTTCCCAAGAAAATCTTCTCAGCAGGGGCACATTTTTTTTCTGAGCTGGGCTAGGCCTCTGAAAAATGTTGTTTTCCCGACGGCCCACTCAAGTAAAGCTTCCTGAACTCTTCCCCAGGACATGAGGCAAACGTGCCAGCAAACCTTCATGAGTTTCTCACATCAAAGACATAGTGGAATACAGTAGAGCTCTAGCTTATGAAGGATCATCCCATTCCTCTAACCCTGCTCTCTGAGGCTCCATGTGCATCGGGCATAGAAAACAACCTTGCACTTTAAGGGGTGTGTGTATGTTCATGAATGCAGATGCTAAAATTATTTTGGTCAATTTCTCAACGTCCTCATGAAATCAAAATTGACAACTCTAATTTTCCAGTAGTTACTGCAAATTATTTATCCATGCACTTGTTTGAGAAGTGGACTCACTCTGATATACTGTACACCAAAATAGGGAGTAGAGACTATGGCAACTTTTTTTGCCAATTTTTTTTTCAAATCATAACACAAATAGTGAAATACTTTATGCCACAAAAAGATTGTGTTGACAAATTTTAAAGGAGCGCGGGGACGACGTAGCGTCGGGCTAGTTGTACCACGCTGTTTTAAATACTTCCACACATGCTGGCGAAAACTTGGTATATTTACTAGTTGCCATTTCAACACTATATAGAGAAAAAATTGCGCCAAAATTCCAAAATCTTTGTAAGATATCACTGAACATTTATTTAACCATAGCAACAGTGCATTTCTTACTTAAGTTAATTTTCGTCTCTATTTTTTGTGTTTATTTAAAATTAGACAAATCTGATATTATTTTAATCTCCAATCTGTTGTTTAACCGTTGATTTAGTTCTTTCATGCTTCGCTAACTAGCAGAAGACACTAGCAGGGTTTAAATCACAGTATGTGCAGTTGGGGCATGTTGTAACACTGTGTTACAATGTGCCCCTATTTAGAAATATGAATATTGTATTCTATTTTATGAATTCATTGACAAAACATGCAAACATGTAAAATAAAGACTGAGAGTCAATGCTCATAAATTATTAAGTATTATTTTGTTTTTGAATTATGCTGTATAGCTGTGTTTTCCAATGTGTTTGTTGTCAAACTCAAAAATGTGTTAATTTTTAATTATTAAAAAATGCCGTTATTTTATATGAAAAAGTTAATAATTGTATTTTATTAAGAAATATTTTGGTTTGACTTGCATATGTTTTTGATTCAGATCAGATAGCATTTTAAGCTGTCATATGGTGATGTTACAATGTGCCCCTCACATGTTAGATTTTACCCCACATATGGGGCATGTTGTCACATTTCACTTAGTTATCTTTCAGGGGTAAAATCAAGAAAAAAGTATACACTGTATTAATCAAAACAAAACCACATAATTGTGCTAGACATGTGGGAAATTAATGTGGAAAAAAACAAAAAAAAACAAACTCTAAACCCTAAGTCAGATTTACACAAATTGACAAAGTCAAAAGTGCTGCTTTGTGCCCGCTCTCCCCTACAGAACACAGACCATATAAGATAGTAATACAGTACATATAAATATATATATATATATATATATATATATATATATATATATATATATATATATATATATATATATATATATATATATATATTTATTTTATTTATTTATTTATTTATTTTATTTAGAGAGAGATTATTGAAGGAAATATGATTTTCAGACTATTTGCAAAATGTTCTTCAAATATCCATGTTTAATACTTGCAAGGCATTTCTTTGTATAACTATTGTAATTAAATTGTCATAGGGATGCATACGAGATTGATCAGTGGTCAAAAAAGCTGGTATAATGCTTAATATATTGTTCCTCTACTACTACCTTTACTCCTTTACTGATATGTGTTTATGAATGTGCTGGGAAGACGAAAGAGTGAGGAAAAGTAAAAGAGAAGAGAACAGATAGAGAGAGAGAGAAAGAGAGCTGTAGGTCCTCAGAGCATGAGATTTGTTCATGCAATGCGGGCATTTTTTTGTAGCAGAGTGCATACGTTGCGCTTGCTTATTCAGTTGATTTATCTATCTCTGAGGTCCAGTGATGCACTGCTGCTCTTGCATTTTAATGCAGCTGATGGTGAACGCAGCAAACCCGCAGCCTGTCCTGCCTCAGTGCCCGTCGCAGACTGTTAATGCACTTTAGGGTGTTTCTGTCTCAGGAGAGAAATAACAAACTGCTTCAGGTCACCTTTCTTTTCTACTGTACGGATCACAGCCAATGCACTTGCATTCAACACAAACATCTGAAATGTTTCTCAATGAAACAGCTGTATTAGTGAGATTTATTGTACGTTTTCAGCGATAACTTTGAATCCGACTGGTTTTAGCCTCATGAATAAGATATTTTAGTTAGAAATGTTTCATGCTTCATTGTTTTATTGCAGATCGATCTGATGTAATAGGGACATTTAACTGTCTCACCTTGTACAGTTGCAAGCAGTAAATTCAGTCATGTTCTTCAATGTGTGCTGTAATGAATTGACATTAGATGCAGAGTTCCATGTGTTTTATGTTCCGTAAGCTTTTAACAATCAATAAAAGTTCATGTGCATGTGTGTGTTCGTTTTAAGTAAAGATAAGGACAGAACTTTACACTTTTACTTTTACATACAATATATTTAATTCAGTTAATAATAATGGGAAAATATTTCCAAGTTTTGGGGCTAGAATGAGAGAGTTGTTTATACTTCAACCCTAGCCCATTTAAATATGAAAATATGATTAATTAAATATAAATATTAAATATGATGATTTTTTATAATTGATATTTATTATTAATTATTAATTTAATGTATATACGTATACATGCATTAAATTAATAATTTATATTTCTTATATAATCATTTTTCATTTAAATATAATTTTAAATATATAATTTTATAAATTAAATAACTATGAAAACAAAAATGTTCATGCTGGTCCAATTTTTTTTTTATTTTTGTTTAACAGTATTTGTTGATCCAAGTTACAATAACTGGTCTAAACTAGTGTCATTCACAATTTTACCAACACAAAATCACTCCCTTCTTCATTGAAACTGCATGGAAAATAGCAAAAAGACAGTATTTTGGTTTGGGTAAACTCTTATCAAACAAGCAAAGGGACTAGTTTGTATAATAATATCAGTGATTTACAAAGCAGGAAAACTTCTCTGCAAGCAGTCTTTGGCTTCTGTTATATTTTTTCTTTTCACTAACAACAATCTTCAGATACACATACTGGGCCAAAAGTATAGCTTTCCAATTCATTTGTAATCTCCTTGGTGCCAAGTTATTTTCTTATGCAAATGCACTATCATAGACTGTATCAGTATGGACAGTCTGCCCTGTATTAAAGCTGACTATTGCAAGTCGGGACCAGGGAGATAAAAATGGAGTTTTGACATCCACACAGAAAATCAATCAGAAACTCTGACGTAAAGATCCGATCATACCGATATCCATTTCCACCTGCTGTCACACTAGTCAGCTCCTCTATAGAATATCACAAACAAAGCAAATAAAAATTGAATGATGGAGAATGATGGTTCCAGTGCAGTAAACAATATATTACTCTCAGTCTTAGAGCTTTGTCTGTCTCAGTTGCTCAGAGCTTTCTAAAGCTCAACACTTATGAACCCACTGTTGACACACTTGGTCAGCCTGGTCCCAATCAGATACAAATACCATCTGACAGACTGCCTAAAGAATCCTGACTCACACATTTTTTAGTTCATGATCTAACAAAAACAGATGCTCTGTGTTTCTCCCTACACAGTAAAATCACCTGTTAAAGCAGATCAGTTGTTCTCAAAGGGTTTGAGGGCAACATGGTGGTTCAGTGGGTAGCACTGTCGTCTCGACTCCAGGCTGAGCCAAGAGGCCTTTCTGTGTGGAGTTTGCATGTTCTCCCTGTGTCGGCCGTGGGTTTCCTCTGGGTATCTCCGGTTTCCCTCACAGTCCAAAGATATGCCAAAATAGTCAGAGAGTGTGAATGTGTCCCAGCACTCTCAGTAAAACCTGTGCCAAATGGTGTGTGAGAAGTACACCCAGCAAATTCTAATACTATATATGCAGGGGTGCCAACTTGTGAGTTTTGCTTGGAGTGAGATTTTTTTGTATAGGGGGATGTACTAGGTGGTTGTCACAATGTCCCCTGGGCACAATGTCTTGTAGGCCAAATGTATAGTTTTTTCCATTTTAATTTTGCATTAGTATAACAGTTTCACTGATTTAAAAAAAATTGTTTTGGGAGATAAAGTTCATAGATTATTGTTCTTTCCTAGCCTGGCAAACCAGACCTAACAAGATGTTAGGTCTGGAAACTCACAATTGGCATACCTCAATCCGGGGGTTGGGATAAAAGGGTTGTCTTTCAATATCCCTCTGCACGCCATAGGATAGCGCTAACCAACCAGAGCGATGATGGCTGTGGCTGAGTGAGTCCCATGCGTTTTCCCCATAGTTTTCTCTCCAGCGGAGCAAGTTGATATATTAAACTTTTGCCTTATCCGGTCGTCAAAACTCTGAACACATTTTCCTTTTTAAGAATGACTTAAGTTACGTTCTTAACTCCAAGTCATCCGAGTCGTGGCCAAAGCCGAATCGAAAGACCGCTGTTCGCCAGCTGCGTCTTGTTTGTTTTTAAGTAGCAGGGAAATCACCTATGGAAATCACGGCGCAGAACCGTCACAACTCTGCCGTCATTGTGTTAAGCCCGCCCACCAACTCTATACACAATGTGATTGGCCAGACCAGAGTTTGGATTTTCCACTTCGAAAGTCAACGGAGAGTTGCTAGACCACACTTTGCAGCAAAATAATTTTTGCTGCCGCTAAGATTTCTAGGCTAGTTCTTTCCCATATGATTTTGTAGAACTATGTTAAGTCCTCTGTCCCTCTGAGAGGGTTCGGAGCATGCTCCCCCGCAAGAAAATGTTGTACATTTTAAGGTTAAATGCATCAATCTGGTCCACTTTGAAAGCTCAAAATTAGCTTCAACCCATGAACTGTGACACTGAACAAAGGAAAAGCCTCGACTTGTACCTGACATTAAAGAGGGATCAACAATCTTTTTAGTTATGATATAAATTCTCAGTCTGTTTTAGGATGCCAATTATGTAATAATGATTTATATAATTATTCCTATTTCGTAAAATCCATATCAATAGGCTTAGTACTATAAATGAACTGTATAAATAAAATGAATATTTCAAAAGTAGCCTATATTTACTTACACTATTGTATAGGAAAATGAATTACAATAGTTTTGTCCTAATTTCTTCATTTGCAAGAAATAAACCCTTGAGTTTTTATTTTGGAGAAAACACCAGATCACCATGCTCACGCAGCACAAACAGAAATGGCAATATAGGCTACGTAATTACAGTCTTGTGCTGTTTCATAAAGGCACAATGTAATATTACGGTTTCAAGTGTTAGGAAAAGCGAGAAGAGAGTTCGGCAAAAGCGGAATTGAACTCAGGGTCGAAACGCGCTTCAAGCACCTCACGCCCTCGCCCTCGCCACGGTAGATTTTTAGTGAAAAGTATCTTTTTTTGCTTAAAAGACAGGCACGTATTGCAAATGTACACTCTCAACTCACGTTCAAAGTCATAGGCAGCGCAGCGTCTCTCTGTGCATCGCAAAAGCCTGTGATGACAGTTTGTTTAATATAAAGCGGGAGATTACCAGATACAGTATTTTGCTCGTGCCCTTGCGCCCTGGGTGGGTGTTGTAGGCAACTGTATCACGTGCCATTTGACTGACGCGCTACTGCGATCTGTCACATTTAAAAGCGCCAAAGCGTTCCATATCAAGAGTAAACTTCTCTGTCTAGTCCAGGGGTGTCAAACTCAGTTCCTGGAGGGCCACAGCCCTACAGAGTTTAGTTCCAACCCTGCTTCAAACACACACACACACACACACTTGCAGTTTTCAAATGAGCCTGAAGGACTTGATTAGCTGATCAGGTGTGCTTAATTAGGGTTGAAGCTAAACTCTGCAGGGTTGTGGCCCTCCAGGAACTAGTTTGACACCCCTGGTCTAGTCTGTCAGTGTCATCTTTTTAGATAAGGGACTCGTAGCAGTGCTATTCCTTTCCCTGGTTTTGGGCCGGGGTAGAATCCTAATTCTCAGAAAGAACTGACTTTACCGTCTCTGAGTTCTCGGACAATCGCTCCCTTCACAGGCTGTGGTTCAAGATGCTCACCGCCAAATGCATTTTCGAATGTGTGTGGCCACAGGATGTGACCAGACCATCACAAAAAGTTAAAAGTTCGAGTAATTAGCACCCAGAGTGGTTCTACTTTGTTTTTCTGATATGACTTGTACAGTTTTTTTTTTACTATACAGTAGTTGTGCTCTAAAGTTGAACTTTCTGACAGCTAATCCAAGTCTATGATGACAGGCAGTCGAGGAGGATGAGGGGTTAAACAAAAGTAAACAAGCACCATGGCAAATGTTGACTGAAAGCCATGCAGAATATTGCCTGTGAACGTCAGGCTAATCAGCACTACACAAGCCGGTTTCATCCAACAGTCAATTTGTTTTGACAATGTGCAGAGAGAACACACACTTCAGCTAACACTTTGATGTTTCAGACATCCATTGATCACTTGCCCTCTTGGCTCCTTTAGATCAACTGGCATCATTTTATTTCCCGATTAAAGGGAGTGAACTCAGTGTTGTGGTCTATCATGGACTTCTGTTTGACTGGTGAGCTGCTCCACATGACATCTTGCTACAAACGTTACCAGTACTGAATGTGACTTCAATATAAATTGGCTTAAAATTAATTAGTCATGTTCTTAAACAGTCATCTCACATAATTCATCAGCTACATCGCTAATACTTACAGATGCCTGTGCTGCTGTTGTCCCACCAAATATGTTCACTTCCAGGAGAATGATGTCATTTTTTAAAAGATATTACCAAACACTGATAGAATAAAAATTAATATGATCATAAAGGAAAAAAGAATTGCCAATTAAAAATAATTTTCCGATATATTTTAATTTTTCAAAAATGACCCAGCAGATATTAAGTGATTGTCATTCTTGTCTTAGACAAGTTCAAACTTTTGTACATGAGTTTACAATTTAAATTGGGTTTAACACAATCATATCTGATAACCATTCTGAGTCACACTCAATTAGGTCATTCATGGGGAAGAGCGTTACAATAACACACTAAAGCTATTTCTCAGCATCCTATTAACTAGCCTGCTCACACTGTTTCTATAATTCTTAGCAAAGGTCAAACCAATGAATGTTTTATTTCCTGTCAATTAAATGATGGTTTATGGGTGAAAGAGAGGAAACGAACACCGAAAATAAAGAAAAGAGGACTTGGGCTAATCCCCTGTTCTGCAGACGTATTTAAACCAGCGTTGTCAGCTCATATTTATTCATGTCATTGTGTTGTACAATTACACTGACAAATGCTTGACTGATTTTCAGCCGTACTTTCATTAAAATAAACCTCCTAAAGAGAGGACGAAGATAAAGTAGTAGAATAAATCGTCGTTCTATATCTCAGCCTGTACTCATAAATATTGTAATTGTCCGCTGACGGAGGGAGTGAGAGAAATGGTAGATTACCCAAATTGATAACTTTCAGCACAGCTTGGAGCTTTTGTATTGCCAAGCATGTAGCCCTCCGCACAAAATGGGCTTGAGGATGTTTGTGTCAACACCTGTGGTGTATGATGGACTATATATGAGGTTTCTCAGTTGGAATAGCTAAAAGTAATGTTGCAGACCAAGGTAAATTGGTCTGCAACATTACCGATGGTATTAGCGGTGAAACCTGTATTATACTACTCTTTAAGGTCTTCCCAGATCTGAAGTACTTATATCAAGGAAACCTTATAATACAATTGTAAGTGTTCAATTATTCTAATACCAATATAATTGCATTGCATTCTAATACCAATATCATTACACCAATATCATTGGTAATTATGTAAAGGAAAGATTATATTGTATGTATTCAAGTAAGTGTTCTGTATGTATTGTAAGTGTATGTATTATACGTGTTCAATTATTCTAATACCAATATCATTGCATTGTTAACAAAGAGTGAAACACAAAGAACTAAATCTTTACACATAAATTTAATTTCAAATGCAGACCTTATGATTTCCTTAGGCTGTTTTTATTGACTCGCTACCAAGATAAATAGAACTTGTATATTTGAGAAATTTGGCCTACCAATGGCCTTAAGTTCATCAATGACTTTGGAGACTGATCGCTAATTCAACAAAACAAGACATCATTACCAGCACAGAATACAAAACAATCATTTTCAGAGCGGCATCTTGTTTTGCAAGCTAAGTGATTTGGCCATTCACAAGATGAATGTGTGGGAATGAAAATGTGTTAAACTACCCACAGAGTTTAGTCGATGCTGTTTTGACAGATGATATGTTAATATGACTCTCAAAATTGTTTGCTTGTATTATTAAAGCATTTTGCACTATTTGTCTGAGAGATTACTAATAGGGCAAACTAGTTCAGATTGTGACTTTATTTGTGGCTTGGAAAATAACACTTTCAGTGCTGTTAGAACAAGGACTTTTATTTATATAGGCCTATCTGTCTGTCACTCAAAAGTTTGGTTTGTTCTTTCTGTTTTTTATGGACCTTTCGTTTGTTATTTTCAATCACATTCTGTTCCCTTTCATTGTCACTACAAGTTACGTCGGATGACTGCGAATGGGGTTTCGCTTAGAAGCCTATCAAGACTTATATACAAAATGAGCCAATGGCAAATAAATGCCATGGGGCTGTGGAATTTGCATAGTGTTGTCTCCGCTTACCTCATGGATATCAAAGGATGACGGCGGCAATATGCAGATATGTTTTTCACTTGGGAGCCTAGAGTATCTCTTCACTCCACAGCCATTTCTGACTTCAGGTCTACGAATGAGCCACTCTCTGCGGGGTTGGTGTGACGGCGATACAGCAGCGAGTTCACACATTCACATTCACATATTTTTGGATGCCCCGTGGGTTTTCCTTGATGCTCCAGAATCGGCTCTGTTGTCCATTATAGTATTACAGGGCGGGCTGAAATCTTCATGAAGTGAAGATTCGACAGTGCTGCCACTTTTGGCTGTGCATATGGCATTTACTCGAGTCAGATGCTGAGATGATGGCCATGCTTTTCCGGGCCGCTGCGAGCATCAGAGCTAGAGTGGAACCTCTCACCCTGTCCTGAGTGCTTGCCGCTGGACGATTGGTTTTTGAGTGTAGCCGCTGATTCCTGTCAGCGTCCACTCTGAACCTTTCTTCCCGGATGTGCATCAGGAGATCTCGAAATCCTCGAAGACCCCCATGTCTTTCAGGCGATCCCTCGTTGATCTCCTCTGCCCTTCCTTCCCTTAACGGGGCCGCTGCCCATGGGTCCACTGGGGTCCCCCCGGTCTGAACGCTCTGTTGCGATGCTACTGTGTCCTCAGAGTACTTCTTCTTGGCGTGATCCTAAGCGCCTGTCCGAAGCCCGTAGTTTTTTGTCTACAGTTGTGGTGAAATCCTATAGCGCTACAGGACAGGCAGCCGCCTTATTGCATGCCATGGGCATTCTCAGGGACATGCATGAGGGCAGGACTGACCCAGGGCTCTATGATGAGCTACACGCCGCCACTGACCTTGTTCTCTGAGTGACAAAAGTGGCCGCTGAGTTCCCTGGGTCAGGATGTCCACCAGTGTGTTCCAGGAACGACACTTGTGGCTGAACCTGGCTGTTGTGCGGGGTGGACTGGGCTCGATCTGCTGGACACCCCCATATCCCAGGGCAAGCCTCTTCGGCCGTGTGGTTAAGGACTTTGCCCAACAGTTCTCAACCGCCCAGAAGCAGACTGAGGCTTTCCAATTTGCTTCTGCCCCAGACGGCCTGCCATTGGCTCAGATCCCTCAGTCTCCCACCCCTCCCCGCAGAGCCATAGCAGAAGCCTTTCACCGGGCTGTGTTGTGAAGGAAGCCGCAGATATGTGCCACAGCCCTCTCTCGCATCGACCCCACAAAACGCCGGGGCTCAGCGTTTCCCCCATTGAGCCTCTTTGCGCAGACCTTGCAAAAGGTCAGGGAGAACAAGGAGCAGTTAATTCTGGTCGCACCACACTGGCCCACCCGGACCTGGTTCTCCGGAACTCGTACTCCTCACAACAGCACCTCCCTGGCCAATTCCTCTAAGGAAGGTTCAATTACCTCTCAGTGGTTCTTACTGCCCTGCAGAGTGCTCCCATTGAGCCTTTGCAATCAGTGGAGCTAAAGAAAGTCAATGAAGACACCACTCCTGGTTGCATTGGCCTCTATCAGGAGAGTAGGGGACCTGTGCGCATTCTCCGTTGACAAAGCGTGCCTGGAATTCGGGGTGGCTTACTCTCATGTGATCCTGAGACCCCGGCTTGGATATGTGCCCAAAGTTCCCTCCACTCCCTTCCGGGACCAAGTGGTGGACTCACTTCAACCAGCTAGTACTAGACCCGCTCAGGTGTCTTCACTTGCTCACCATTCCACTCAGGTGGTGCAGGTTCCTCCAGCACTTCTGACTTTGGCGCCAGTGTCTATTGCCTGTGCGTCAGCTATCTTCTGTATGTCTGGTCACCGAGTGACCCCCAAATGTGTATTTTCAATTTCTCTGAGCATGTGTCTTTCCCTTGGCAAGCCATTATGCCAACCCTGGGGTTGAAATATTCCACCTGTGACTGGACACCCCAGTGTTCTCCATATGCATTCCTTCGGGTCATATGTGTATTCTCTAAGAGCCCTAGTTCCTCCATTTCACCCTTCAGTGGTTGGTTGTTGTTTGTGTGTAGACACTCTGATACTTTGCCTAGTTTACACAAGACAGTAAATCTTTCCCACAATGTCTTGGGATGCGTGTTAATTTATCGGATCAGTTCGTCTATAAATGAATGCAGGAAAGTATGTTTTAAGGTCTGTTTCTGTCTTTCCTATGGCCTCTGTTTTACCACATTTTTCACAGCAATGAAAACCATCTTATCTGATGGTCGCCCTGGTGACTGAGGCCTTTTCTGCTCCTCTTTTGGGGGGATGTTTCATTACAAAGAGTGGGCTTTAAAGCTTATTTGTTAAATGTAACAAATAGTTATGTGTATGATTGTCTCAGTCGTTACATGGATTATATGTTTTCATTGAAAAACCCTTTTGTTTATTGAAACCTTTTGAACTCTCCTTACCTGTTTATCATTACATTTTGCATTTATGCATTTGGCTAACATTTTTATTAAAGCGACTTAAAGTGTATTAAGCATTAAATTCTTATGCTGAAGTCTATGCTCACCATGGCACATTTATTTGATCAAAAATATTAAAAACAGTATTGTGAAATATAATTATTTTCAGCATTATAACTCAGTCTTCAGTGTCACATGATCCTTCAGAAATCATTCTATATGCTGATTTGATGCCCAAGAAATGGATACTTTTGGCCAATAATGTGTACTTACTGAAATATGAATTTCTTCAAAAAATTCCTTGCTATAGTTCTCATCACAGCAACACGTAACGTACAGTAGTGTACACACACTTTTACATTCCCTGAGAATTGAGTCAGACCGAGCTATACACACACCACATCATGGACTTACACGTGTAGGGCACATGTGAACAAGACCAATTTTCTCTCTATCTTCTCAGATCTAACAGGTCAAATTCACAAGCTGACCCTGTTTCACCTGTGTTTATCTTTCTCTGATTTAGATTACACCTTCTTATGTTCCAGCTCAGGGTCACACTTCTTTGTGAGTACACATTCAGAGAACTCATGCAGGCTGTATGTGGATAGCACAGATCACGAACCACAGTAATTAAGAGAAGACACCACTGAAATACTGCAGATATGGTAGAGTTACCTTATCAGTAGATGGTCAACGGGGCAGGTGCGAGGAATTCTCATCACCCGAGCATAATGCTTTATGGATTTCCGGGCAAAGAACCTTTATCAGAAGGTACTGGAAGCTGCTAAACATGAAAGACAGATTGAAGATCTCTTTCGGGAGCTGGATCTCAGAGCATCAAAGGCTTCTGTGTACCACCTCAGAAGCTCTAGTGGCTAACGGCTAGCCAACACATGGAATACAAAATCATCCTCACATATGAAATATTCCTCATTTGGCTGATCCGGACATCAGAGTGGAGAGGCAAAAATTAAGGCCTGTTTCATTTTCAGTAACTATTTATTTGGTAACACTTTACAATAAGGTTTGCTTGGTTTGTATAATGTTCTTAAAGCAGGGGTTGACTGCGATTTCATTAAATAGTGTGTAATGTTGCTGTTGGTGCATGAACAGTATCTGCAAAGTTGCAGCACTGAAAGTTAAGTGTAAGCAGAGATATTGATCTTTAAAAATCAGGAAGTATAATTGCCTACAAAAATGACACGATTGGGACTACAGCTGGGTTATGGTACATCACTAACCTACACATTTGCATCAACCCCTCCCTCAGAATATGCAGAAAATGGCATGCGCAATGCACATATTTCTGAGGCACGTGAACTAATTCAAGATGTGTTGTTCACGCAGCTGTCAGGTCTTCTGTGTTCGGGCTTCCCATGGATGCTATTCTTCCTCAACAATGGATACAATTTATGTTTGATTATGTTCCTGAAAATGACGACCGTAATCTCAGCGAGTTCAACACCGGATTCAACAAGAAACTGTTACTAAAACATGAAGCAGTTCCGACTTTAAAACAAGAGGCAGCAGTTGTTGGGCCAGAATCTGTTAAGTAGGTTAAAGCTTAATCATTTTTAAATGTATTTGCATGTATAATTCAAGACATAGCCTTGTGTTTTATTTTTTTTTCAAATGCCAGCACTGGCTTTAGCCACTCCTGAGTTAGAGCTATGCTATTTTGTGTCTACGACAAACGCGTACAAACATTATGGACCTGAATTTTCTATAAGTACTAATGTTTTAAATGTATTTTTTATCTATATATGCTTTATGACATTATTTTCAATTTGATCAAGAACGTAAACATGCCAACGCGGTTTGAGCATAACATTAGTAGCCAGTCAGTTGCTATCGTTGCCAGTCAGATGCTATTGTGTAAAACAAACGTGTATAAAGTTAAAAAAATGTAGCAAATTATCATTCAGAAACGTTTAGTAAGAGCCGTGTGTGGTGAGGTTCTGTTTGACTCTCTTCATCGTGGCTTTCTCGGTCTGATTCTGCCTGAAACTGATACTGCAGTTCGACACTATTATTTACATCTGGACCGGAGCTCATGACATGCCCGTAAATGCCCGTAACGCGTGCTGATATTCGTCCCGGTGCGTCCGGGCCTTTAGGCACCCCTTAGCGATCCGACGGCATCATGTACTGACTGACGCTAAAGGAAAAGCTTCAGTTAGATGACAGCAGGTAGGTTTAGGTCTGGGGTAGGTGTAGGGTTACACGCGATCCTCAGGCGTCATCTAACTGATGCTAAAGAGGCGCCTAAAGCATCAGGATATTGAAGCATGGTCAAAATGCTTCCCAAGGTGTCAGTTAGGTGGCGCCTGTAAATACCTGTTACACCAATTTACACACCAATAGTCATTGCATAACACCTGTCCTGTTAGAGCTGATCAGCTATGTTCTCTCTCGTGTGTGTGTGTTCTCTAAATAAAGTGGGCTATGTCACAGCGTCAGAGTCTCTGTTCCTGTTAGACACGCTTGAGAGCTGTTTGTGGAACAGGCAGCAGGATCCAAAAAAGCCACTCTCCCGTGGGAACCGGTTCAGGCATCTGCACGTGCCTCCCGTGACCTTCTCCTGCACAGAAGAACAGTGAGCCAGGAAAATGAATGTGACATGGGCAACTGTTACAATGCCAGTATGGAATTTTGTGCATGTGTGGGGGTTATATTAGCACAATGCAAATAAACATTCAAGAACAACATTCTCAAAAATAAAAGTTGTTGCATAGAAATGATCCAAATAACTTGCATTTTCAGTTGCACATGTGTGTCAAAACAGATTGGATTTTATGTTTAGTAAAAAAGAGCAAAACACATCTGTTTTTTTTTGTTACAGCCAGGAAACAAATCAAACAAGCTCCTTTAAAACTGTTCGCCCTCTCAATAAAAAATGTTAAGTAAGATTCATTTTGTAAAGATTAATTCATTCAGTGTGTTTGGATTGATGAAATTAACCATTTCCCATGAAGATTCACGGATTCAATTTTATTTTAAGAGACATCTTTTTACTTTTGACATCTAAGAGGTCATCATATTATAAGAATATCCTGCAAGTTTCAGAACAGAAAACGACCTTGTTAGTCCAATAAAAGCTTTTATTGACAGACAGCCTCAACAAACTCGTTTTTGAAAGTGTGGAAGTATGACGTCACTGACGCTAAAACCCCACCCGGCTCATGCAACGCCTCTTCAACACGGCCGGTTTAGCCCCGCCCACCGATTCGCACATTCACGCACAGGTAAACAAAAGCACCGATTGTGACGAGTGAGCTACCAGCAATAAACATTCCGTTGACAAAATGTTGTGCAGTGCCTGGCTGTGGAAGAAGACAGTTTTGCTGCATAAGCTTCCTCTGGATTCCAATATTAGGAATGCCTGGTTAAAATTTGTTTTTAATGACGTTCCAGCAGATGAGTGTAAAACATTATCCGTATGTCGCTGCGCTTCATTTCACCGAGGATTGTTTTCTCAACAAGACAGTTCGAGGCTGGATTTGCAGACCGATTAAGAGAAAAGAACGGTGATGTGCCGTCTATATTGGATCTGACAGGAATTGTGCAACACACGGACTCTGGGGTCGAACATGTATGGGCAAATCCGGTTGCCATTTGACAACATTGGACGTTTTCCCCACGTGCACCGACGGGTGAGTTAAACTCATTATTATATAAGAGGAGCAATGAAGACGACACAGATATGCATTTTGTGTATGACCTAGAAGTATTTATTCAGCGATCGAATGGTTAAAGTTAATATGTACATAACATCGTTGTACTGAACATGATTAGTCTACGTTACCTTCTATATTGGATCCAACAGGAGTGGTGCAACACACTTATGTGAGTAATATTTTTATTTTTATTTTACAAAACATGTATGTCAAACATGTATGGGCGAATCAATCCGGTTGCCATTTTACAACAGTGGTTTTCAAAACAAATTCCCCCACGTGCACAGACCGAAACCAACGACAGAGTTGAAGCTTATTATAATATGCAAAACTGTTATCCACTCACAGCAGTGGGCGTTTACTTCCTAGTCTTCCAATGCGATACGCCCATAAAATCCTAGCATTTTTCAAGTAGGCTGAAAACTAGGGGAAGAAAATAGCCCATAACTTTTATTTTTATGTTTTTGAATGTAAAAACCAAGCAAATGTCATAAGTTGACCTCAGACAACAAAACAAAAACATTTAAAAAGCCAGTTTCCTTTAAATTATGCAACCCTCAAATTATTTTGAGGGTCAATTTGGGAAATTTCATGGTTAAATGCAGCTGCACAGACCCAAAATAAAAATATTTTGGATGTACTTTGTTATGTCAGTTTCTCCCCTTTAAGGTTTTTTTTTTACTTTTACATTTATGCAAAGTCAGATGCTTTTATCCAAAGAAATGTGCATTGAGTTGAAGGCATACATTTGTAATAGTTCAAGTGTTTTACAAAGAAACACTGTACATTTTACTTATTTTTCAATGTAAGTACATAGTACTTAAAGCCACTTAATATAAAGTGATTTTTGATGAATTGTAATGCATTCAATCAAATTGAAGCCTTCCATTAAAATTAAACCAAGAATTTGAACCTTTGAACTACAATTAATTATAATGGGTTTCAAAGTTTAAAAACTCAAATCTAAAATTGACGTGTTCCATCTATCCTACAAATGCTTTCATCAACATTTATGATAATGCTGAGACAACATGAGTTTTTTTTTAAGTTGCTTGTAAGCACATGAAAACCATAAACTGCTGACATTCTGGGGTCATTAAGGGCTGCAAAGCTGCTCTTGTTTGTGGGATGTAAAAGCTGCTCGCCAAGAGGCTTCAGACTGTTATTGATGCGCGCGGCTCTCGACAGTTTTCTTGAAATAAAAGGCTCAAGTCAATTTTCTCTACCTGCTCTGAAAGCCCAAAGGAACTCCAAGCTGAATTACTCACTTAATTAACCTAGCTGGTAACAGAGAGAGAGAGAGAGAGAGAGAGAGAGAGAGACAGAGAGAGACAACAGAGAGAGAGAGAGAACAAGCTATTATACATGGACTGAGAGGTATAGAGTTTAATGACGACTAAGAACAGGATCAGCAGGAATCAAGTGCAACAGCACTTCAAATCATTTACACCCTACTGATGGTGTTTAAGAAAAAGAGCAGAGGTGGCCTAGAGCAGGGGTTCTCAAACATTTTGGAGCCAGTGACCCCAGAGGGAAAAAAAATCCAAGAACCCCTCATAACAGTGATTGAGCACAAAGTTAATGTGTAGGGGGCTAATGACATATTTTGGCACAAATGGTCTACACCCAGAGTCCTATGCAGGAATATTCTAAATAGCCTACTGATGGTCCAAAAAGTGATCTTGCTAGGATACCTTAATTTTTGATGTTCTTGATCTACACATGTGCATTTTAAGGTGTTTTAACAGCCCACAATTGGATAACAATAGATTTAGAAACATGTCAGTGGGTAGTGGCATATTTTTTTTTGTCAAGATGTCAGTTTAAATTTTACAATGAATGATCCACATTCAAAATGGAAATGCAGAATGTATATGATTTTGTTCGCATGCAGGCTAAAACACAATCACATCCAAACAGGAATGGCCTTAAAAGAGAAATGTTTCAAGGATTAGGCCTATTCTGCACACAAATAAAGCCTATTTAGCCTATATTTATACAATGATAATGGCAATATGTTTAATAGGTGTGTGTGTTGTTAATTTAGACTGATATCCACTGTAATTAGCTAAAAAAAAACATTTCAGATGTTAAATAGGAATCCATAATGTTGATCTCATGGGCACAGTATGCTTCTCTTAACCTGTAGCTATTTCCTTTCCCAAAGCTGAGCTTGATTAATACTTTGCAAACTGGTTGTTTCAGTCATTTGTTTAAAGGGCACCTATTATGGAAAATTCACTTTTACATGGTGTTTGAACATAAATGTGTGTTGGCAGTGTGTGAGCAAAACCACCCTAGAATGATAAAAATCCACCCAGTGTTTTTTACAATCTCAATAAATCATATGCACTGTCTCAGAACGAGCTGTTCTAAGATTCAGCTCTTTGTGACGTAGAATTGAGCAAGGGGTTTGATTGACAGTGTGGTTGTGGCCTAGACCCCGCCCTCTGTGATCTGTACACACCATCCTCCATTGTTTCAACGACAGCCGGTAATGTCTCTTGAAAACATAAGTGTTCTGTCGTGGACTCGATGGATTAATCCTGTTGTTGTGGCTTAAAAATTAATCCTAAGATCGTCGTCTACTGTTTACGATTACAACGTCACCTCTAGTAAGTGTATTTTATGATTTTTGAGCAAATAGTCATTTCAGTCTGTCAGCCAATTCAACAACAAATGCGTCTAAAGTTGTTGTCGTTGTAGGATGTCTGTGTATATAATTTAAACCTTGTTTGTATAGTGTGTGTAACCACACGTTTATAAATATATATATTTAAAGATGTTGTATTAAAAACTGCATGTTGTTGTTCTTTAAGTTAGCCATCTTCTCACATTTGCCACAGAAGCACCTGTATGACAAGTAAACATGACCCACAGGTCCCTCGCATAAATGTAATTTCGCTTGTACGTAGCAAACTTCATCACAGAATGTGTATGTAGTTTAAAAAAATTGTGCCAGCGTTAGTGTTTGTGTGTGTCTGTGTGTCTGTGTGTGCGCATGTGTACTTGCACATAATACTGCGAACTTACGACTCTTTAAGTACATAAATGTATCAAATAACCATACCAAGACGTACTGGTCCATTCTCATTTGTGTTTATTCTGCCGGAGTCTCTTCGTACTATTTATATATTCCGAATTCAAACGTACGCTGAATGACATTCAAAACAGCGCGTGTCTCACTCTCCCCTTCTGCTTAGACCGACTGCCATAGGTATCTAGTTACGCCCTCATCCAAAAGCAGGGTATGTAGGATATGTAGCTCATTTGCATTTAAGGTGGTATACACCAAAAACAGCTCATTTTTAAACAGGCCCCAAAATGACATTTTCAAATGGTTATAATAAATTAACTATGGGGTATTTTGAGCTGAAACTTCACAAATACATTCTTGGAACACCCAAGACCAATATTACATCTTGTAAAAAGGGGCATAATAGGTGCCCTTTAAAACTTCTATCTAAAACAGTTGTTTAGTTTACCTATTTAGGCCTACATCTCATCTCACACTTTATGGCCGTTCATCTGAAGCGTTGTGCGCTCGGCTTGCAGCTTCTGAACATAAGCCCGCCTACTTTGAATTCATTTCCAACTCAAACATTTTGACATTGAGCTGTTGTTGTTAGTCTGCTGGAGCAGAGCAGAAACGAGAAGGTCAGTTATCATCGCTATGTACATCCTTGCTACCTCAACCTCTAGACTATTCACATCCTGTCCCCAATTTTTGGGTGTTCATAAACCAAATACCAACAAAGTCACGAACATTTCGGACCATTCTGAGGAAGCTGTGATTTAAAAAAAAAAAATATTTGAATTCTTCGGGTCCATTTGGGCCAAACAACCCGAACAAAAAACACAACTTGTAGTCTGGAAAAAATGGTTGGCTGTTATTAATTATTTTGCGGACCCTGTGGCTATAGGTTCACGGACCACTTTGAGAACCGCTGGCCTAAAGCACATCTAGTATCGCTGATAGTATCGCGTCCTGTTAACCATATATGATACAGTTGGCATAAGTTTTTATTTTGTACTTATCAAGCTGCCATTCGCAGGGTGTACATATTCAGATAAAGACGTCATCACACGATGGAACAGATGTCACTTTGTGTATAGCTACAAACATAAGCAAACAGACTTTTGCTTTGATTATGAAGATATTCCTGTTTTTCACCTCCCATACGACAGCGTTATTAACCCATCCACTCTTGAAAAAAAGATAGCTATCTGTACTTTTGTAGGCTTTCATTTGTTGTGAGGTGTAAGGTGATGGATTCTCTATAAGATATTATTTAAATATGTACCAAGTCTGGTAGAGACATTGCCAGCTTCAATTCTATGAAAATATCAGCAGCTGCTGTATATGGATCACACGTTCCGAGTAAGTTTATCTTTTCTTGCTATCTAATTTTAACATTCGATAACAAATGGGGCCCTATTTTTAGCGATCTAAAACGCAAGTATCAAGCACGAATACGTTAAAAGGAGTTGGTCTGAAGTAGCTTCAATTTTCATATGTGTGGTTTGAGCATAACAGAAACAAACCAATAAGAGCGTCATATCACATTCCCTTTAAGAGCATGAAGAAAGAGGTGCCCTTGTTCCATGGCGCAATTCTATTTTTAATGGCGCATTTACCAGGCACTCTTTACAATCGAGTTCACAGCCAGAGCCCAAAGAGCGCAAGTTCATTTCCTAGTTTGTAATATTGGAATGATAAATGCGTACAGTGTACAAAGTCATTTGCACCAGGTGCAAGATAGGGCTCATGGTCTATTGTTGATTGGAAATTTGAAAGGCTGCAATTCCCCTAGCTGACCACTGTTTGTCGCCATTTTGTCAGCGTTTGTTGCCCGCCAGGTGTCCATGGTAGTCACGTGACTGCAAAGTATGAATTCATTAGTTATAAAGAAAATAGCTAACACAGTGCATGCTTGCTTGCTTGCTAAATATAATTGCTAAATGCAATACACAAGTAAGCAAGTAAGAAATGTCTGGACACTTATCAGTCAATAATCAATCAATACTGTAATAATACAAAAATAATTTCAATACATTGGGTATGGATATGAGTTCCTCTACAAACACATTATTTTTGTGTTGTGTAATAGATTTTAATATAAAATAAGTAGTTTAGGCAGACAGAAGAGAGAGGATCGAGATAAAAGATAGAACAACGATAGAAGATAAAAGATAGAAAATATATAAGATAGATGAAAGATAGATAGAAAGATATGATAGCAAAAAAGGATTATTTCCCACTCTGAGGACACCAAATTATGTTCCACTTTCTTTCATGTTCAGCATATGGTGATCACGAAATGCATATTTTATCTGAAACATTCTCATAAGGAATTTCTTATATACAATTGGGCTTGTAATAAATTGTAGGTATAAAGTAAATGTAAAAAAGAAAATAACTTGGAGGACTCCTGAACAATATAATACAAACCAGTGTGGACTCGCATGGTTAGATACATGTATTTGTTAAACATAAATGTCTGTGTTTCCACTGAGACACTGTTCACCGAGCTTTATCTGTGTGACATTGTCTGTGAAAGATTCAGGATTGTCCCATCGGTCAGATAGTTGTTTCTTCACTGCAAGCACTTTTGGACAGACACCAATCCCCAGTTCTGTCTGTGTTCAGTGGGTCTGTCCTCCCCAGAGAGCAGCAGAAACTAGGACATGTGAAGAATTAAAGCTCCTCTCATACCAACATATGTTTCTCACAGGCAACACAATTTCTGCCCAAAACTGAAAGACACAAAATGTTTTACTTGAAAGCCAGTGTGAGTTGGCGTATTTTTTCTCTTTTCTGCACTCTCCCTTCATTGGCGTGCATTTTGCTTCTTGTAATTACTTGGACTGGCCCTTTCTAGTGACCCGCATCAATTAATACGCTTGTTCGGTTTATAATTAGCTGCCTGATTCAGAGACAAAAGGAAGGTCTGAATGAACCGCAGTCGCTTATTGTGTTAAGCTGGTCAGTGGATAATTGCACAGCCGGTGAGCACCTTTCAACAAAGTTTGATGGAGAAAAAAATAACAAACAGGAATAAGTTTACACTGTGGTATTCCCTCAAATGCATTGCCAAGTTTGTGCATCAAAGCAAAGCACCTGCATGATTCCAGCCCACTCTACCTAAAGAGACTTTTCCTACCCACAATTCCAAGCAGGGTCACACAGGGGCTAGCTGCGATGTTTCTGTCAGACAAAACACAAGGGCCTGAGGTAAAAAGGCAGCTGGGCTTTCTATCCATTATGTTGCATCTTATACCGCAGGAAGACATTGACTTTTGTCTGTTCTGACTTCTTAGGAGTTTTAGATGACATCAAGCATTGTTTATTTAACAGCGACTGATAGAGACACCAGTATCTCCTCTGGCACCTGCCATGAGAGCATCAGCTGCATGAGGAAAAATAAGCCTAATGCAAATAGGACATTAGCTGTCGAAATGAGCTAATGAGAGGAAATCTAGCCTGTGAACTGACGACTAATGATATTTTGAGGCTCTATGTTCATGAGAACATTTCCTCAAACCCATATTACTACAGCATAGAAACGGGAGCCAAGGCGTTTCACATTTTAATGAAAGCGCTTGCGATTTTAATTGGACTTTTCGAGAGCCAGAAATGTGAGTACAAAAGGTGGGACTGCAAAAAACACAGAATAATCATGGTCCCATGAAACATGACCCAAATTTCCTGGCTCTGCACCGCTCTCTTGATATGCTAATTTGGTTGAGTTATTGTTTCGGGGTGGCATGCAGGGACTGAGGAATGTGTGCTGATGTAAGGTGCAAACCAACCCTGAGGAGATTCCTGGAAAACAATAAAAGAGAGAGATAGGCCATTAATGCCATTTGAGAGATAGGCTGGGAGAAGTGCCAGCTCTTTTTAAATCGATGTTTAGTGGAAAACAGCAGCACAAGCGTTCTCCCCTCCCCCCCACCCCTTTCTCTTTGACCTGTGGGTTTTGATTGGAAGAATATGACATGCACAAACTTTAGCTGTGGATTTTATCCGTTGGCCGCTAACTGATTTGTAGATGGCAGGTTGTTTGCGAAATGTTTATAGTGTGAGCTGTCAAGCCATAGGAAAAATAGACACTGCCTGTGTGTGTGTGTGTGTGTGTTCATTGTTCCTTGCCACTGACAATTTAAAAAAGCACAGCTTGTATCATAGCATTATGCTCACTGAGGTCATTACCGAACAGGTAAACCTCAACTTTTCTTGCCTGGAGGACTCATTTGGGGAAAGTACGATATAAAGATAAGTGACACCCTATTAGCATGTCACGAGCTCTTGGCTACTCACTATTTTCCCTCGTCATTAGATATCACAAATCTCCCATCTCTTTTTCTATTACTGCTTTTTGTCATCTTGCATATTGTATATGTTGAAGCGTAAACTATATACGTGGGTTATGAAAAAATATGGTTTTTCCCTTCCAACAGGCTCATAGCAGCAGGAAACCTGGCCAGAACACACAGTCCAAATCCTCCAGAGAAAAACAGGCCATCTATCTTTAAGTCCTCAGCTCAGCTCCAAGAGAGGCTCTCATCTCACCACTGCATACTGGCCTTGGAGCTTGTTTTCCCTTCCTGTATCTACAGACGTTGTCTAACTAACCATGTCCTGTCTGACAGTCATGCTTTCTTCCTCTGCACCTCATTCCTCCTTCCCTTCACACTCTATTTGGCCTTCACTCCCCTGTGAAGGCTAGGCTGTGCTCTGAGGCGGCCAGTGTACTTCCAGGTTAACTAGCCTCTTTCAACCAATGTTTGAGGTACACTTGTAACACTCTTTTCTGGGCATTTAGATCAAAAGTAAGGGCCTTGTTAGACCTTTGCATCCTTAAGACCCCATGAAATGTCTTGACAGACACAGTTTTCTTTCCTGTATTCTGCCCTACAAAGGCAAAGCGTAGTAACTACACATTTGGTAAAAACTACACATTTGGGGGGGGGGGGGTGACTGTGATTTCACTTTTTTGATTTTAAATAGTGTGTAATGTTGCTGTTGGTGCATGAACAGTATCTGCAAAGTTGCAGCGCTGAAAGTTTAGTGTAAGCAGAGATATCGTCTTTTAAAAATCAGGAAGTATAATTGCCTACAAAAACGACTCGATTGGGACTACAGCTGGGTTATGGTACGTCACTAACCCACACATTTGCATCAACCACTCCCTCTGGAAAATGCAAAACAGTGCATGCGCGCATATTTCAGCAGCTCCTCGTCGAGTGAGTTGTTCACGCAGCTGTCAGGTCTTCTGTGCTCTGACTTCCCACGGACGCTGTACTTCGTCAACAATGGATACAATTTATGTTTGATTATGTTCCTGAAAGTGACGATCGTAATCTAGCTCTCTGTGCTGCGCATTTACGGAAGACTTCCATAATCTCTACGAGTATTTACTTCCAGAATCTCCACGAGTAATGCCGTTTTCAACAAGAAACTTACTAAAACATGAAGCAGATCCAACTTTAAAACCAGAGGCAGCAGTTGTTGAGCCACAACCTGTAAGTAGGCTAAGACTTAATCATTTTAAATGTATTTGCATGTATAATTTCAGACGTAATGTTTTAGTTTTATCAAATGCCAGCGCTGGCTTTAGCCACTTAGTTATGCTATTTCGTGTCTATGACAACCGCGTACAAACATGAATTTTGTATAAGTACTAATGTTGTAAATGTATTTTTCATGTGTTTTATGACGTTTTTTCGATTTGATCAAGAACATAAACTTGCCAACGCTGTTTGAGTATCACATTAGTAGCCAGTCAGTTGCTATTGTTGCCAGTCAGATGCTATTGTGTAAAACAAACATGTATAAAGTTAAAAAAATGTAGTAAATTATCATTCAAAAACCTTTATTAAGAGCCGTGTGTGGTGAGGTTCTGCTTGACTCTCTTCGTCTCGGCTTTCTCTGTCTGATTCTGCCTCATACTGATACTGCAGTTCGACACATATTTACATTTGGACCGACCGGAGCTGAGCTCATGATATTGCGTTTCGCTCGTAAAGGTCATGGGCGTTAACCTTCCGGACAACATGAGCGACAGTTTAGCCAATCACAACAAACCGGCCCAAACTAACCAATCTGAACCCACCACATGTATCTGAGGGAGTGTTTTCATAGAATCAGGAAGTGAACCGCGCGTTCAGGGGACAGAGGAGAGCGCAGCTGACAATAAAGGTGAAGTTTATGAAAAATAAGACTTTTTAAAAAATAAAAACCACGAATACATGTTATATTGCACCCCATAAACACAATAATGCAAAGAAAAAAACAGTAAACTCCCCCTTTAAGACTTGTTATGGACTTTATGACATGTGTCTTGTGAAAAAATATCTGGGTAAAATTATGTCCCGTTTCGGAGTAAGCATTGCCGCTAATTTACGCATAACATGTTTGACTGGCTGGTATAAAAACTTTAAAAGCCTTTTTCTTAATTTCTTTGTTTGCGTAGTTACTGCACTTTGCCTTTGTAGGGCAGTATTGATGTAAAAGAAATGTAATTGTATAAAATGTTTTGAAATACAGACACACACACACACACATGCAAAACAAGTCATAAATATTCTTAAATATTCCAAACAAATTACACAAAGCTTGTGTGTATCCAACCCGATCTCACGGGAATTCATACGAATTTTACAAGGTGGCTTTTTCGTAACAATTCATACGACCTCACTCCTACGAATTAGTACGATTTGTGTAAAATCGTACATATTTCACGAATTGGCCAATTTGTATGAATTCTTACGAATGACCTACCCCTAACCCCGCCCCTAAACCCAACCATCACGTGGGTTTAGCCCAACCGTACGAATTCGTACGAATTCGTACTGAATTAGTAAGAATTAGTCACTTTTTAATCATTCGTCACGAATTCATACGAGTTGGTAATGCGATAGGGTAGGTGTATCCCCACGCGTTAAATAGCACGGGCAAGGAGAAGCACAGAGCTTGTAAACTTGCTTCGCCATCTTTCCCAATATATATATATATATATATATATATGAGCCCGTTCTCATCCTTTCAGCGTCACATAAAGCGCTTTATGACAAAACGACGCTATACTACGCACATGGTACCCTTTATCGTTTATATAACACGCAAACCCAAGACGTTATAAATCCTTAAGCGTGAATATGACACGCAGACCCTACCCCACACCTAAACTTAGCCCTCACAGCACCTGTTATATCAGCGATAGCGGGTGCCATGTGCGTAGTATAACGCCGTTTTGTCACATAACGTTCTATATGACGCAAAAGGATGAAATGAATTACATATATATATATATATATATATATATATATATATATATAAATATAAATACAGACAACAGTAAATATAACTGACTACAAGACACAGATCGCTTGCTGAGGCAACGCAAGCTAATGCCGCTTTTATCTCTTCCTGGTCATGGCGTCACCCGCCCGTGACACTCATTCCTTTCACTGGACTAATGGACATGGATGCTTCAGACAAATTCACATTGGAGGCGTTCCCAAAACGTTATCGTATATTTTTACACTGTACCGATCATTTACCGCACATAGCACACAGATGGCCTAAATGCCGCACAGACTAAAAACAACACACAATAACACAGACAAAAATTAATAATTAAAAAAATATATATATTTTATCGTTTAGAACACTGTCTTTGTTTTGAAAGTTAGTTTAATTAAATGTGTTAACTTTCTGTGCTTAAGAATATAACAAAAAAAATTAAGTACCAGTATTAGAATACTGTGTAAATTGGTACATAAATATGGTCATTCAGTACCTTGGTACATATTAAAGCATTAATCCAAAGTACTAGAGCTAATTTAGCATGCTGTTCAGTGGTATATATCATACCTGAAGGATCTGAACCAGAACTAAAAAAATTTTGTAGAACATAAACCATGTGAATTGCGATGAAATGAAAGTGAATATTTTCTAATAATGTTGAGGATCTAGGTTGGGGCAAACACAAATCCCTTTAATGCTGGTGACAGGTTGATTTACAACCTTTCTGCCGCTGGAACAATTTATCTCATTAGTCACAGTCATTGCTAAATGTCAGGCCTCTCCTAGCCTGTCTAATGTTATGCCATGAAACCCTCTGCTAAAACAATAGCACACGGCTGCTGCGTCTTCTCTACTGGAATGCAGTAGCATGAACAACATGCACGAGGTTCTGACATCGCCGTTGTTCCAATCAACTGGAGGTGGACTATTCTAACATGTATTCTACAAATGTGAAGAAATGCAAGAGGAAGTATAGCCATAATTAATTAGTTAGTAGTTAGTAAGTCTATCCGTAGCTGTGGTCTAGCGGTTAAGTCATATGTGCTCTGAAATATTATTAACTTCCATTTCTCTCTATAGTACCTTTTAAAATAGGTAGTAAAAAGCCAAAATACATAAAGTTTGTTTGTCAAAACTAGGGATGATATTTTGCAGCATTTTTGTTTTTCAAACAAAGTTTGACAGTTTTTATTTTAATGGTGTCATTTGATATTTAATTAAGCATGTGTAATTTAGCATCTCCTAAAACACTAATAATTAATAACACAAATATTTAACAAATCTCAAAATTATTATACATTTCCGTGTACATTAAATGCTGTGATGCCTATATTCACTTGGTATTTAGTTTTAATTGCTTTATTCTTAATTTCTTTATTCACAATTTATTTTAAAAACACTTTACAATCAGGTTTCATTTACATTCAGTGAATTATATTAGTTAACATGAAATAATGTTTGAACAACACTGCATTAATTAATCATAGTTACTATTAGCATCAACATGTACTAATACTCTTTAAGACTTAAAATTATTTAAAATTTTAAGTTTTCAGTTAAGTAAGGGATAATGTACATCCAGTTGTCTATCTCAGAATAAACACCGAAACGGAATCAGGGCCCTGACGTGAAGTATGCAATCTGTTTTTATTGGTTGTTATCAAGGATACACACTCCGCTGGATGGCAACGATTGACCGGTTCAGAATCGAGTATTCCACAGAGCCTTGTAATAATATTGGAATAATATTGGAAAATGCACTGTGAATGTGAACATGAACATTTTATGAACAAACATTAACAAAGATAAGTAAATTCTGTGAGGATATATTTCTCATTGTTAGTCCATGTTAATGCATTAACTAATGTTAACAAATAATACCTTATTGTGAAGTGTTACCCAAAATTGCATTGTTTTAATATTGACTTATCAGTTATCAGCTATAACATGAAACGATTATCAGCCACAATTTTAATATCAATTTATCCCTATTCATAAATATGGTCATATCAGATATTCATCCATATTTGTGAAGAATTACAGAAACATACCATGTTGAGCATAGTTTTATGAAATAATAGTTAGAGTTAACATTGTGGCAGCATTAGATAGAGACACCATATTAACATATTATGATTTTAAGGTAGTAACTGTAGCTCTGGTGGACTACTTGGTCTTGGTGGAATGAGATCTGCTGTGCCATAGAGAATGATGTGACAGCTAAAGTTGAGTTGAAGAAGTTCAGAAACCCTCCACTTTCCCAGCTCCACCTGTATATATCTGCTATGGATAATTTGTGTATGCTATTATACAGCAGCAGCATGCTTACTTGCTCATGCAGCCTGTTGTGTGCTTAGCAGAGTCCCATACTTGCTCTGCAGCAGCAGCATAAATACACAGAAGCAACAGTGTGGTATATCAGATCTTTTCCACCAAGACCAAACATATTAACGTTGTCATACCCAGTACTATGCCAAACCCTCTGAAGAGTTGTCATGACCTAACTACAATTATTTGGGTCTCATTCATGAAACATTCGTAAATATGCGAGTAAATATGAGAGTGATTTGCGCGTAAAGAGACCTTACCGAAAACTCAACACAAATTTCACAAATACTTCGTAAACGTCAGATGTGAAATGTTTGTGTGTGTGTTAGTGAATTACAACCAGTCATAAATGGGATGCGCCGTTGCACGTTCATTCTCAATTACCATAAATCCCACCCATTATATCCGACTGACATCTATATGATAATAACATGAATGCGAATGAAAAAGAAAGATTTCTCGATGCAGAAATTGAAGTTTTATTATCGAGACGTTCATTCAGAAACGCCAATTTTATTTTCAAGCGTAGCCTACATAGTGGCCTATCAGGTCCTAAAAAAGGAAGCTTGGCAGCATATTACAGATGCAGTTAATGGAGTTTCATCTGTTAATTCGAACAGTCCCAAAAGTGAGAAGAAAATGTTTTGACATTAAGCTTGACAGCAAAAAAACAAATTATTTCACTACCATCGATCACCAGATCAGCTATTACTTACTGTATGGAAGCTTGTTTCTGCCATAGAATGAAAAATAAAAAAGGTAATTGCGATTTTTTTTTTTTTATCTCTTAAATCTGACTTTTTCTCACAATTCTGACTTTATTTCTAAGAATTGCGAGATGTAAAGTCAGAATTGCAAGAAATAAAGTCAGAATTGCGTGTTATAAAGTTGCAGTTGCATGATATAAAGTCAGAAATGCATGATATAAAGTCATAATTGTGAGATTTAAACTATTCTGAGGGTGAAAAAGAATTTATATATAAGAGTTTATATCTCACAATTCTGAGAAAGATTTCTCGCGCATGCGTTCTGGAAATCTCTTCAGCTCTCGTCTAAGGCCGACAAGGAAGTAATGGAATAGTCGAATAAAGTCGTTATTTTTGTTTGTTTTTCCGCACAAAAGTATTATTTTCGCTCTGATAATCTTATAGCGGAGCCACTGTAGGCACATGCAATATTTAAACTTTTTTTTTTAATGACTATTTGGGCCGTCAAGTATTATTGCCCCTTACCACCAGGATGGTCCTGTCTATACTTCCCAGGGGGTTAGCTGCACCCCTGCCTTCGTCTTTAGGCAGGAGATGCTCGATCTGCTACCCTCAGATTATGAACTTTGGACAGCCTACGCCAAAGAACTTTATGAATAATTGCTTGCTGGGCAGCCAATAAATGGATGCTTTGTTACATAATTTTATCTCCAGAGTCCTTCTGGCAGAACTGAAAATTTAGCAAGGACAGAGATTGCAGTAGATTCTCTAAATCATTGCCAGGCAACATTGAAAATACAGCTATTGCTTAAAGCTGCAACACTACAGACAAGCTAACCAGCAGCTAAACAAAACCGTTAAACCCATACAAACTTTACTCTGGGCCAGTGTTGACACTGCAGTTCAGACAATTATATGAAATTGAAAACAAGGCCCTGTGGCACTGGAAGTGGCATCCACTGGAGAGGCCACGCTGTTTCAATAAGAGTTTTGGGACTCCTGACTCAAAATTTAGATTTCCTGAAAGTGCAAGTTGGCAGCAAAAAGCAGAGAAAGCTGACTGTGGGTAGTGAGTTTGCACAGAGAGTTTTAGGCTCAGAGGATCAGACGTTGGCTCCTTATGACACCACAAACCAGCACACACACTCCATCCGACCCCCCACTGCAGAACTGCATCCTGGGAGGGCAGCTGCAGTCTGCTGCTGTCAGCCTAGTGGAAGGCTGACAGAACTAGGGTGGCATCCATCACCCGGTGACACACACCATCATCGAGTCCACAGACGACACACTCGTCTGTCCTGAAAAGCGTCCGCCACCATCGCTCATCGGGTGGTGGAACATATGGGACAATGCAAGTCAGGATGTGGTTGATTCTTCAGCTGAAATAAGCAATTGGAAATAAAAATGAATGCAAAGATTAAAGGTGCAATGACTGTGTAAAAAAATTGAATATCTATTAACAGAAATGCAGTATGACATCCATAACTATGTTTGTCACATAATAATAAAGTTTGTCACACCACAGAAAAATGTGTTATTAGTCACCCAGCCAAATTTGAATAATAAAAAAGCCAGCAAGTACATAAAATAAGCTATCAAAATCTTGAAAAAATGGCTTCCGCTGGCTGCGTGGAAACCACGCCCACTCACGGGAAAGCTGTCGACGGTGATATTAGCTGATACTGCTTTCGGGATGGGAGAATGAACGCTGAGGCGGGAGAGAGATCGCGCTGAGATCGTTTGGGCCCCGTTCACCAGCAACAGCTGATTATCAGTGAATCCCAGTTGTCTCTGAGGAAAGTTTATAAAACGATCCCGTCTAAAACGATCACTACAGAGGCGGGTGTTGACGGTGATCCTCAGCTCTTCATCAAGGTTAGCTCTCTAAAAACCTCTTCTTAATGTGATCGTTTTTAGGGAATTTAAATAAAGATACCGATCTGTTTTGTACATGATCGCATCCAGGTAGTAGCCTATGCATTTCTGTGTTTAAGGCATAGCTAGCTAGAAAACTGTAGGCTCAGCTGTAGTAACTAATTGTACTGACAGTCACTCGCGATTGAGCGGTGAATGCGAATGTGCTCGGGGAGTGTTGTTATTGTGTGTAAGGGGAGATATCAGACTCTGTGCGTCATCAAATAGGGGTGTGTCCAGGAGCTCATGGGCTCCAGTGCGTCATCAAGCCCTGTTTTAGCCCCACCCAAACAATCCGTAAAATTGCAATGGTGAAAAACTGTTTAACGGTCTAACTGCACATTTCTGAATTTCACAGTTCACAGTCTTTGTATGTTTTAGCAATACATATGTAACAATTATAATGTGTTTAGAACTTTTTTGTAGAATTGCCTTTACAGGGACTTTAATAAACCGTAATGTTTCATTACCTTATAATGAGACATTTATATCTACGTAACCGTGGCCACCCCCTTCAATGAAGTTCGAGATATTGTGATGTCATGTTTCTACCGTAGCCAACAAGCGAACAAACAGGGCTACAGAGCGTGTTTCATTCATACCTTAAAAGAGAAGCCACAGAAACCTAGAAGCTAGCCATGAACACTGTGAGTGGTGACTTTCCTTGTGAGTGGTGTAAAATATGTATTTGTTTCATGTAATTTAGTTCTTCTCCCTCGCTGTGTTATGGCTTTGCTATGTGGAGATAAATGTTCTGGTTACATTCGTGAGACAGCTGATTAGTAATCTTGTCATTGACCGTAAAACAGTATGCTACAGGAGTCACCAACCCGTCGATCGCGGTCGACAAGTCGATACTTGGAAGCATTTTAAGTCGATCGCGAAGAGTTTTCAAAATCAGATGCGAACTCGTAAAGACAGCCACGAACATTCGGATTCGAGCAGCAGAATTTCAAAATCCTCTTCTTCCATATCATGTTTAGTTTCTTCCATCATTATCATACGTCCTATCTCCACAGCGCTTGTTAGCTTAGCTTCTAAACAAGATGGCTGATATTGATTCAGTATCTTCATTGAGTGAAGTCCCACCCACTGATCTGTAATAGGCCTGTAGGGTGAGTAGGTCCCACACCCTTGAATAATAATGAGCTAATGTTTGTAGTCTCTACACATTTTAATGAAATATGACTTCCTGCTTATTGTGACGCAAAATGACGATATTTATGTCATAATAAGCAGGAAGTAAAACACTTAAATCCTTATTTCTCCCATCTCAGGGGAAAATAAGGGAATAAACCATGACCATTCAGAAATATGACTGGGTTTCTAAAGATAGAAAGCTTAATACAAGTGAGTGAAGTGTCCCTTTAAGCATCTGTGAGAACCAATGAGGATTCTTCTCATACATCAAGTGAATAAGGTTAAGCTTGAATTTTCATATGGCTGAATAAAAATATTTTTTTCAATCTGTTCATCATATAAAGCAAACATGTCTCTTCAGAAGACTTGGATTAAACCACTCGATTCATATTATTTATTTTACAATCACTTTATGAAAGTTTTGAAGTGTCAGAGTTTTGGGTTAAAAGACTTTCGAAGGAGGGACAGACATCTCTAAGATTTCATAAAATTAAAATATCTTCATTTGTGTTCTGAAATGTAATATATTTTAGCTCAATAATGTTGAGATTTTATGGTACTAAATTATACTTATTTAGTAGTTATATATACATTAGTCATACTATTCACCTTTTGATAATGGACCTGAAAATGTAATTTCCAACTTAAACTGTCATAAATCTTAAATGCTTTGCAGACAGGCTTCAGTTTGGTCTCTTTTAAAAGACAAAACTTGGCAGGTTATTGCTGAAGTGAATAAGTTAAAAAAAGATAACATTTTACATTTATTCTTATGAAAAATGTATATGAAATATATATTTTCCAAAACACATTTTACTCTTTGTTTTTAAAGTGCTGTTACAATTAAATAAGGTAGCATGCAATCTATTTAAAATGGAAACTGTTATGTTAACTGCTACTAACATTAATCTCTGACGCAGGCTGTACTTTCCCTGATACTCTAATTTTATATAAATGATGTTCCAATCTGCATCTGCTTATTAAGGAATGAATGTTCCCCAATGAGCAGGGCGTCACTGTTAACATTTCGGTAATTATGAGTAGGACTTGAGTGAGTGGGACCCATCAGCATAGGGGGAGATCTGATGCCCTGTGTGCCTCTCCTGATCAGAGATCAGTCTATAGTGGTCTCCACCTGACAGAAGCCGACTACAAATTCATCACAACTACTCAACTGAAGGGAGCTGGAGAGAGCAAAACATGACATATAAGACTGCACACACCTCTGTCGCAACTCAATGTCAAAATACAATAATAACACAATGCGTTGAATTTACACTCACACAGACACAGAAATCCCAAACACATTTATCAAAAAATCTATATACACTCAACAACTTGGGGGTAGTAAGATTTTATTCTCTCTTATGAGAAATAAATCTCTTACAGTATGCTAAAACAAGGCTGCATTTATTTGACCACAAATAAGAGAAAAAATACTGTAAAGTATTACAATTCAAAATAATAATCTATTTTAATCTATTTTAAAATGTAATGTGTTCATTTGATGGTAAAACTCCATTGTCAGCATCATTACTCCAGTCTTCAGTGTCAAATGATCCATCAGAAATCATGCTAAATTGTTGCACAAGGAATTTCATTTCTTAAGGCCTGTTCACACACAAGAACATGAAGTTTTAAATGTCCTCTTTGTTACAATTTTTAGTTTTAATCCAAATGTAGTGATTTTTAAATGATAAGTTCAAGTTGAACTAGGGATAAATTATTTATTTTTAGAATTAAAAAGTATTTGTGTAGCAATATTTGAAACCAACTTTATCTTGTAATTTAAAAACTACTTAACTGTTTCTGTTTTCATTTCTGGACATTGTTTCCCCAAATATTTGCTTGCTGCATGTGTCACCATAATGTGTTGTGTTTAGTTGTATTCAGTACTTTTTTTTTTTTTCAGTCAGCACATGTTTCTTTGTCTTTATATTCCTGCCACTAACATATGCCAGAAATATGATCTTTCACGCAATAACTTCTTTAGATATCTTCAAATACGCCACTGTGTCAAAGCACTGTTCCCCTCTTCCCGGTTCTCCCTACTGAGGCACCATGGGAAGAACTGACCCTTCTCTGTCCAGAAAAAGGACTGATATCATGATTATATTCTCGACTAATGTCATTGGAAAACTATGACCTTTCAAAAATTAAGAATAGGTGGGAAGGCGAGCTGATGGTTGAGTTGTCAGATAGACACTGGGAGGATGCACTACAAAGGATTAACTCATCCTCATCCTGTGCACGATTTGGGGCTCTATCGAATTTAAGGTAGTGCATAGGGCTCATTTCAGTAGGGCTAGACTAGCAGATATATATCCAGGAACGGACAGGGGGTTGCAATAGATGCTCCCTCTCTCCAGCCGATTTAACACACATGTTTTGGTTATGCCCCCGTCTACATTAATATTGGTCATCTGTTTTTCAAACCTTATCCGAAGTTATAAAAATTCAAATTAAGCCCTGTCCGTTGATTGCAATATTTGGTATTCCAAAGGAGAGCTTAACTTTAACACAAGACTCAATCGGACATTATTGCTTTTACATCACTTCTTGCTCGTCGTAGAATCTTATTGGTTTGGACATCCGTCTCTCCTGCGGTGGCTACATGGTTAAGGGACGTTTTATTTTTTCTTAAACTAGAAAAAGTTAAATTCACATTGAAAGGGTCTGTCCAGAAATTTTACCTAAAATGGCAACCCTTTGTCAAATATTTTGAGAATCTTAAAGTATTGCCTGAAGGTTGAGACAACGTTTTATTTTATATTCCACCTTTCTTTTCTTCATTTTTATTTTATTTTTTAATTTGTAATTTTTTTTCTTTGATGGTGGTGGGAATGGAGTAGCCTGACTGACAATTGTGATACTAAAGTGAGTCTAAAGCCTCGCTAACCAATAGGGGTCAAAATGTGGACATGCTGTTGTGTGCTTGTTTTTAGTGTGTAGATCCATAAGCTGTTCTGAAGAAATGTGTAGTAAATGAAGAGGGTTCTCCCAGAATGCTTTTCAATTTATTTATTTTTTTTATTTATTATTATTTATTTATTTTTTTATTTTATTTTATTTTTTGAGGGGGGGTGACTATGTTGGGAGAGGGAGGGTTTTTTTTTTTTTTAATAAGGTAAAAAAAAAAACTGGAGAACTATTTCACTGCTTGCCAAATGTAACATGCATCATCCTCCAATAAAAGATTTATACGATATTCCTGCCACTGATCAGTCAAAATGGACACCTACATAATTACCAAAGCTGTTCGTCATTGTCTCATCATCACTGTGGTTAGTTCCTCTTGAGTTCTCATTCATTGTCCAGTATTGTTTATGTTTACATGCTGCCTCGCATGCTGGTTATCTTAATCTGTGTTGTGAATAAAGCCTGTGTTATATATTCATCTTCTTCGCATTAAAGCACAAGGGATAGGTGATAATGTTCTGAAATGTGGGTTGTATATGTACTATTAAGGATAGGGAACAATAAGCTAGCTAAACAGTATTGTGTGAATTCTGTGAAATGTGTAAATTCTTTAAAATGTGTTAGTATGATTGGGATATAAAAAATATCTTTAATTTTAAAAAAAATATTATTTCAGAAATGCCACCAGCCAGGAAAGTCCATATTAACTATAAATTGTATGATGTCATGGACGCTGTCCAAAATGGGAACAGTAATTATTATTTATTTATTTTTTATGGATTTTGATACAATTGATGAAAGAGGAATCTGGAGATGCATGTGAACTGGAAAATGAAAATAAACAACCCAATGACAACCCATATGATGATTATGTGGATGCCTGTATGCCCGTATATTTCCTCTAAAAGACCACTCATTGAGCAAAAGCACAATATTTATGGTTTTAAGCAATATCATCTCTATATATCACATCTGTCTCTCCATCCTTGCACCTTCCCAGAAGGACATTCATCAGCATAGGACACAGGCATTGCAATATCACTGGGGCCAAACAAAGTGCTGAGTGTTTCTGTGTATGCGTCCAGGTTTGCAAAGACAAAAATAATCTCTTAGATTTAGATTCTAAAAAAAAAATAAAAAATAAAATGCTGACACAGTCTTAGTAGGTACAACATTTGTTGACTTTTTAAATTAGCTCCTGATATGGAACTAAATTCAGTCCATTTTTAGAATCAAGGAAAGTTGTTTGGGGAGTCATAAATTTTCTGCACTTCGAAACAACTGTCAAACCTTTGTTTTTTTCAGTTTTGCTTGTCTTGATTACTTTATTTCTCATTATATATTTTCCTCCTCATTTCTATCTCAGGCCATCCCTTCACTCTGTGAAACAAACACACGGAGGCAGCTAAATATAACCTGGCATCCTTTAAACTTGTCCTCTGTGAAACTTGGAGTTTAGCGGAGTTGCATGGTGATGTTTATCTCCTTCAGTGTCAAATGCTCACACATTATTTTGCTAAATAAAGTGCTGCTCATGTTTCACAAAGTGTAATGTCAAACGCATTTGTCTTATTCACCCGTACGTGCTAGCATATGTGTATAAGAGAGAGGGATAATACAGAATGTCCAAAACACACACTGTTCCCATTCAATGTCAAACAGTGGAAATTAACAAGGAAGAACAACAGTTTTCTAGACCCAAACAACCCGTGCATCATCATGCATGTGACAGGATGTGTATATGTGCATACAATTTTGGGATTTTTTTTTTTTTGAGTGTGAAAGACAGGTATTCTGTTTTGTTCTATTTTGAGTGAGAGACAGGTGTTCGGGTTGCTCCTATTCCATCTCTAAATCAGGAATATGACTCCTCTCTGAATAAATAATGCAATCTATGTTTGTATGTGTGCTGCTTAAAATGATTAGGATGACACCTGGCGGCCCTGTTGCAATGGGAGACGTGAGGATGCCACACACAACCACACACACACACAAAGCCCCTGGGTTTCTCCTTTTCCAGTCAGTCCTGACATTTTGACAACATGTGGTTTAAGAGCTGTTTATTTACTGGGTTCTGGGATTGACTCTCTCTTAAAATGTGCTCTTTGTTTCTAGCCTTGAGTTGTTGTTAAGCTTCTCGAAGAGCAAACTAACCAGCATCCTTCAGGTTAGTTCACTATCTAGAAATACAATGAATTCGAAAAACAGGAATGAATGACATTTTGTCAAGACAATAAAAAGTTGTTTAGATAATTGTGAAAAACAACAACTATTAAATATGGGTTAATAATAAAAAATAAATAGATACAAATATTCAGTTTATTTTGATTTAAACACAAACCATTATTTATATATTTTTAAATACTGATAAAATCAATCACATAAAAAAACAACAACAGACAAACAAAAAATAGGCTAAACATCCAGGAATGTTCCTAACCTCTGAAGGAAATTTATTTACATGAAAGCATGAACAAATAATACATACTAAATAAATAAAAATCCAAAAAATTGTTTATTTAGAATAAAAAAATGTGACATGGATGTTTCCATGTGATTAATGCCAGAAGATTCACCTAATATTTCTGTTCTCAGCCTTTACTGACAATGATATTGTTCTATTTGTTCCCTTTGAAATAGAAAATGAGAAGACCAAAGAATGGCAGATCCATAAACAAAAAGATCAATATCTCTCATATCTACCACACACAGTGCCCTACAAACATTGACTATTAAATGTACCCCACCAGAACGAGATTGAAAATGTACACTGCATGTTTCCTCCTATCCTGATCAAAAACAGTTAGGGTTTCCAGAAAAAGCATCGGTGATACTGAGCAGTCCTCTATGAAGGTTAACAAATCAGCAGGACCTCTTAATGCCTTCCAATAACAGTTTTCTCCTCCATATCACTTGCTCTTTTAGTCACATGGTGCTCAGGTCTGACATGTAGTGTTTATATTGTTGGTGAAATAAGCACAAGTTCCGTGCCAGTGAACCAAGCTAATGAAAGCAGACAAAAAACAAAAATACACAGCAAGGCACCATAATACTCCTTATAAAATAAAAAAAGGAAAAGTTAACGGAACAAAAATAAATAAATAAAACTAAGGCAAAGCAAAACAAAATGATAATAACAAAAGTAAATAATAATAATAATAATAATAATAATAATTAAAAAAAATATCAAAGCAACACAAAGCAAAAGCAAAACACGATATAAAGTAAAACAAAGAAAAAAAGAATAAAAAAACAACCAAAAACAGGGAGATCAATTTGGAAGTTTTATGTCTGGTCTACATTCTGGCTCAGACTTCACAGACTGCCGTATATTCATTGAAAATAATGGCGCTAAGACAGTTTATGTTTTCTTGTCTGAGTAATATGACTTATGTTTCTGGTGCCTTTTTAAAATCATATTTTAGCATGCTGACAGAACTAATTTGGAACTAGTTCATTGTTAGTCATCCTAATTTTACCCTTTGGGAAGTGAAAATAGAAAAAAAAGTGAGGGACAGGACGTAGAGAAGGAAAGGAAATAAACAGATTAATCAACAAAGAAAAAAAAGACTCAAAGAGAAAAGAGAGACAGCAACTTGTCAATCAGCTCTCTAGGGCTGTCTCAATCGCGAAATCCTTCCAGAAATCATTCGCCCCCTGAAAAGTCGCACAATGCACTGTGAAAACCAAAAAAAAGCATCAAATCTCACTATGTTCCGATTGTTTGGTTGCCTCTTGTTTGGGGAGATATGGGGACAAATGGGAGATACAGATTTGGGTGACAGCTTCCTTTTACAGTCCAGTACTTACAGTGTACTTACCTAGAAAGTACTGGCTAATATAATATAAGTACATGGAACGAGGGTAGGTTTAGGGTAGGTTCAGGGTTAGTAGTCATTACCCAGTAATTGTAGTTACTAAAATAAGTACATTGTATTTACATGGGTAACTGGACTGTTAAAGGAAGCGTTAGCGCTAATTTTGCCTCTCTTTTGCCTCTCTTCAAGTCTCTCTCTTGGAAGACTCGACCACGAAAGTGAATGAACATTGTTTTACATGGGTAACTGGACTGTTAAAGGAAGCGTTAGCACTAATTTTGCCTCTCTTTTGTCTCTCTCTTGAAACCAAACACGGAAGTGAATTAAACTGCAATTCATCAGACTGGCCGCTTGAGGTTGGAGAGACAGAAGTAAGTCAGAATCTGGGTAACGCTTCCTTTTACAGTACAGTACTTACAGTGTACTTACCTAGAAAGTACTGGCTAATATAATGTAAGTACATGGAACGAGGGTAGGTTTAGGGTAGGTTCAGGGTTAGTACTAGTCATTACCCAGTAACTGTAGTTACTAAAATAAGTACATTGTATTTACATGGGTAACTGGACTGTTAAAGGAAGAGTTAGCGCTAATTTTGCCCTTCATGACAACTGTGAGTGGGTGAATTTGTGATCCTAACTCTACCCCAGACCTAAACCTAACCCTAAACCCAACCGTCACCTAACTGACGTTAAGGTAAAGCGTCAGTTGTATGACCACCCGGGATCATCATCTACCGACGTTAAGGGGCCCTTAAAAGTCGTATATTGACGAATGGTTAAAAGACATTCCCAAGACGTCAGTTATATGACGATTGGGATGAGACTGTTAATACGTGCATTATACCTTCGCCCACCACGCCGTTGGCAATTCGTCGTTGTCGAGTATGGAGAGAACAACCAGCAAAATGAAATAAAATAAGCTTTCTAAAGAAAGTAAAATTGAGTATTCAGGTGTTGTACAATGAGGGCGTTGTTGATGAGTAATCAGTGTCCCAATGTGTAGTAAACTTAGCCTGTTCTCACGAAATGCGTATCGTATATTGTTGTGTGATTTATAAGCGAAATGAGTTTTCACGTGCGTATGAGACACAGTTTTCGCGTGCATTTGATACACAGTTCATTTGGGTGTAATACACACACACACCACACCACTAATTCTACTCAAACATATAATACACACACACACCACCCACACCTAAACCTACCCTAACCAACCAATGCGTGTCATATGCATGTAAAAACTCACTTTAGCGTATAAATTACACAACAATACATATGCGAGCTATAAAGACGCATTTAGTGTGATCAGGTTGAGTGAACCATTATCCGTACTGTCCTTACCAGTGCCCAAATTCGTGCACAAGATATACTGGTTCACGACCTCAGAAGCTGGGGCAATGATTGAGACCCACCCAGTGAAGGAATGCAGAGAGTGAGATGCCTCATCCTTCTCTTCTTCCTCTTCTGCCAGCGCTGTGTGCACCCGAGACCTCCTACAGGTGACACGAACATATGCGGATGTGAAATGGGAGCGCCTTGCCAGTGTTGAGTTGTCTGTGTTTCTGCCTGCAGCTTCGATACAGACCCCCCACCAGCATCATAATGCTCACCACTCTCACAGTCCCCCCATTGCGCCCGCAGGGAGGAACGCTGGGACTGTGTGTCACACATGACTGCTGGCTGGCTCCTCCACACTCTCTAACAAGCCTCTATTGCTCTTTTGCCTCCATACAAAAACCCATTTTCCCTCACAGCTCTTTTCAGCTATTCTGGAGGCATGAAATCTCGTTATTCATTTAATTTAAATCAATATGCTTCATTTCTTTTTAATGCATTCAGAGGAGTGTGTTATCCTTTCTTCTATTTAGCGTAATGGATTAGAACACAGTGCCTTTGCTCTCCATTCTGTCTATTTATTTATATTTCTTTTCAATTATTACATTTACTGTTTGAAAGAAATTCACATTAGAGAAATCCAAAGGTCTTTTAGGTAACCAGGAGATCAATATAACAGATGAGAAGTGGTAGCACAAAAATGTTGATTATTAAGCATAATTGGTCTAATTTACCACATAATTGGCCTATTAGAAATAACCTCCAATGAAAGACAGGAAGGCCCTCTCCCCTTCAAGGTGCAATGAATGTAAACAGATGATGAATCACTGATCCACTGAATCAAAATTTCAAATATACAAGCACTTTTCTATCAGGGCAACACTTGGAATCGTATTCCTGTAGCTCAAACAGAGGAACATGGTGCTAGCAACGTCAAGGTCATGGTTTTGATTCCCAGGGAGTGTATGAATGGATAACATTTGTTCCTCGAATACAATGCAAGTCACTTTCGATAAAAGCATCATGCCAAATGTGCCAATACTAAATGCTTTACAATCTCAACAATGATAATGTTCTCGAAATCCAACAAAGATGTACGACAACTTACGTATAATTATATATAATAATATGTATTTAAGAGGCCAGACAGGTCAATTTAGCTCAAAAGGAATTATCATTTAATTTATAGGGAATCTTAACAGAATCACTTATGCAGCTGAGCAAATGACTCGTCCAGCGTTCATTCTAACGGGCCATAACTATAACCTCTGCAGCGGATATAAATATGCAAACTATAGCGAAACACTATTTATTAAGGTAACTTTAAACACCAGTTTAAGACATTAAATCTGTAAGCACATAACACAAGAACAATTCTCTTTATAAACAAGACTTTATTGATTATTCTAACACATAAAACTAATATCTAACACAATCACACGCACACACACATTCATACAAGTTGCAGAAAGAAAAAAGTGAGAAAAGAAAATTAGTTTTAAGAGTGAGATGGTGAAATCCCAAGTTTCTAAATGCACTTATAAGACATGACCTGAACGAACCATCAATCATTAATTTAACCCTTCTATCGTTTCTTAGGCGGGTTATTCAATTTTATATAAATGCAACAGTTCAGTTAAGAGTATGGAGTGCTACTTGCTTGTCCTTGCGTTGCTTTGGGGATTTCCCTGTCTGCATAAAGGGGGACAAAGGGGACCCGTTTCCGGGTCCGTTGCTTGGCTGGCGGTCTTCTCGTGCCTAGATAGATACTTGGGGTGGCCAATCACGTTGTGTGTTGGCGGATGGATGAAAGTCTTTGGAATTTCAAAGCTCTTTGCAGTGGAAATGTGTTACCGGGACTTTGCAGCAAAACTTAACTTAGAACCGAAACTGAGACTCTCAGCGGAAAAGAAAACTAAGAAAAGAAAGAAAAGTGAGATGAGTAGTTATAGATGGCTTGAATTAAGCTATTTAACCAATGGATGTTCTAATCTTGTTTGGGTTCTTTTTGTCTGCTGGTCTACATGGTTACTCGTCTGTCTGGTTACTCGTCATCAGGGGTGTGGCCAGGGATTTTGGGCCCCATGAAAAATTATGAGGTAAGGCCCCTACTACTGCACCCGTTCAATTAATAAAATCGATCTCTGGGGTGCCTAAAAGTATGTGGGCCCTTAGAATCGTCCTAACTTTTCCCCCTTAGCGGCGCCCCTGCTCGTCATGGCTTCTCCATGACTTCTGTAAATATGCTCTAGTGAACAAATTCACAAACCAAACCTCAACCCAACTTAACAAAAACTCTAAGTATATCTCTTACACAGATCTTCACTATAACAGCAACATAATTCTAAGGCTTTGTTTGGGTCTAAGATTTTTAACTCTCATGTTTGTCCAGCTTCCTGGATGAGATCTGACCAATTAGGCACTGTCTTTATCTAAGAGGTGGTATTTTCTTCAAAATACCAATGCATTACCATGCATTATCCGGAATCCCTTTACTGTCTTGAATGACAGATGTTTCATGTCCGACAAATGGATTGCCTCAAACGGGGCACCTTTCATGGCTTTCAAAACTGTGCAAAGGTCCCACATGGGGACTGAGGGGGTCTGGGAGGATTCAGCCTCTTAGCTCCTTTAAGGAAAGGGATGACCAGATAATCCCCAGTGACTGGCCAGATGCGGGTTTTGTAAACGCTGCTATGGCCGCCTCATAAACTTTGAGCGTGGATGAGGATGGATTTCATGATGCGCTGAATGTTCAGTCTACGCTATGGGCGACAGTTGTGCTGTCATAGACAGCAAAATCAGTTCTGTGCCAGGAAAATATGTTTTCTGGACTGGGACACAGCAAACTTTTCACCCAATTGACTTTGGGACCTAGATTCTCAAGATGTGTCGAAGAATATGGTCCTGTGATCTATGAGCTCTGAGTGTGATCGAGCTAGAATCAGCCAATCGTCCAAGTAGTTCATAACTCGCATGCCCTGAAGTTTGAGGGGTGCGAGAGCCACGTCTATTCACATTGTAAATGCCAATCGTGCCGGGCAGCCTGGCCGTGCTCGATTCTCTTAAAGCCTGTGGGTCCAGCCCCTCCCCCTACTGCTGTAAGAGCTCTTCAGCCTCTGCCACAGTGCCAGGGCTCACACCCTGCTCCATTGGCTCCGAGGTGAACCAAAAACAACTGATACCAGCTCTCAGTGATATGTTTCGGGTCCCTGCTATGATAATAGTAACTTTCTTAAAGGGGTCATGAACTGGCTTTTTAAATGTTATTATATTGTTGTCTGAAGTCAACTTATGACGTTCGCTTGGTTTTTACATTCAAAAACATCAAAATGAATAAGTAATAGGCTATTTTCTACACTAGTTTTGAGCCCAGTTTAAAAACGATCGGTTTTTATGATCGTCTCGCATTGAAGACTTGGAAGTAAACACCCACTGCTGTGAATGGATAACAGTTTTGCATACTATAATGAGTTTCAACTCACTGGTCAGTGTACGTGGAGGAAATTGTTTTGAAAACATCCAATGTTGTAAAATGGCAACCGGAATGATTCGCCCATAAATGTTCGACCCAGAGTCTGTGTGTTGCACCATTCCTGTCAGATCAATATAGATGGCACAGCACCGTTTTTTAATCGTAATCAGTCTTCAAATCCAGTCGTGTTTTACAAAACAATCCTCAGTGAAATAAAGTAAACAAACAGACAATGTTTTACCCTCATCAGCTGGAACGTCATTAAAAATAAAAGTTTAACCATGCAGTTCTATTTAGCAATGCGTGTAGTGCGCGAATCGGTGGGTGGGGCTAAACCGGCTGGCTTTGATCTTCTTCTGCAGGGGTGGTGTTTTATCCTCTTTGACATCATAGTTCCCCAATTTTAAAAACGAGACGTTTGCTGAACCTGGTGTCAATAAAAGTTTTTTTGGACTAACAAGGACATTTTCAGTTCTGAAACTTGAAGGATATTCTTATAATAATGATGACCTCTTAGATGTCAAAAGCTCAAGGAAAATTTGATTTATCAGTTCATCACTCCTTTAAATGTTTACAAAACATGTGGGAACCCAATGTGCCTAAATCTTTCTCTATTGCTGTTCAATTACATGATGCAAATTCAGCAAACCCATCTAATCTGGGGACTATTACAAGCCGAACTGAGATTGCTGAGGGGCCAAAAAGTATGACAAGAATTACAATAAATAAAAAAAACTATGTTTGCATGTTTGAAAACAACATCATTAAGACGCATTGAGAAAATAGAGTTAAACATGAATTTGGAAACTGTTGAAGTTGCTAGCAAGTTTCTACTAATCAGGATGTCCAGAAGCCAAGCACATAAATCCACATCCTTGAGTGAATAGTTCTAATGTAAATTCTAATGTATTAATATTTTTAAAAGCGTAAGGCAGATTCAGAATTCACTAAATTTATGTGCAACTGACGTTGTAGAACAAAATATGAAACTCTCTTCAACAGACTTTGACAGATGAGAAATTCACAAAAGAAACCAACGGCTCGAAAACTCCAACAAAGCAAATTGCTCTATTGTGACAAATTCAAGAATTTCTACATGCTATACGAAGCATGAAACCTAATATACAAGACAACACTGTCCAAAACAATCTGCCATGCAGAATGTCCTACAGGGGTGAAGTAAATGAACACAGGTGCACCCTGACATTGGATCAACTGATTAAGGCCTTTCTATTGCAAGCAGCTCTATTCCAGGATAGAGAGAAACAACGGTGGTGACCTTGACATCTCAATGGAATATCTCCTCACTCTGCTGTTGATAATTAATTAGAGCTGCTAATTATTCAGCATCAACCAATTACAAGGTTGAAAGAATGTAAGGGTGTTCACTTTTACAACAAACTTAGATTTAAGAAGAAAAAAGACAGAGCTTATATTCTTTCATTAAGTTTGTAGTAGGGTCAATGATTTTTACTCACTCCTGAATGTTAAAGTGTTTGTTTTGGGATCTGTTTAGCTTGAGAATAAATCACTTCCTTAAAATATTCCTGTTTCAAAGTCAACAATCAATCATGACTCAGGAATAAGGAACATTATAATTATATATTCCTCATTATAAGGAACATACTACCATCATTATACACAAATTTCCATGTTTGTATTGTGATTGTGAAAAAAGCATAAAGTGGCCCTCTTTTGCAGATTGCTTGTATAAGCAGGTACCATTAGTAATATTTCTTTCTTTGCTCTTTACTAGTTTGCTTGGGTATTCAAGCCATTCAGCACACATGGGTTCAGATTTCTTGGGCTAAATTTGTTTGCCTGAAATTGCAGAGCATAAACAAAACACTCCATTTATTTCCCCAAAGAATATCAGAACAAATGCTTTTTTTTTGGTCATTGTTTATTGTTTTGTTGTGAACTACTCAGCTTTATAGCTCTCCTCTAGAATGTAAAAAAGAGCATTTTTGTTTTACAATAAAAAGAGCTTTTGCTTTCCCATCAAGTCCCTGCACTGGGATTTGAATCATTGTACAAAATAAGTTCTTGTCTCACTCCGTCCACTCACGCACACGCACACACACACACACACACACACACACACACACACACACACACACACACACACACACACACACACACACACACACACACACACACACACACACACACACACACACACACAAAAGAGCAGACTTTGAAGTCACCATGCAGCAAGACTACTCCTTAGACGATCTGATTCAGCAGTTGAGACTGCAACTGGACTTTCCGCTGTGGACCTCAGTTTGGCGTCCTCATTAGGATGGATTCACTGTAAGTATGCTTGTAATTGCTTGCTTCTCGGCAGGCAGACAAAGCTCAGGTTTCTCGTTGTGGTAAGGTCTACCCTCAGAGGAGGCTGGAGTCTCATGAGCTGGGCTCTCAGTAATCTCTGTTTTAATTGGGCAGCGTGTGCCCTGAGCGTGCAGTAATCTTAACTTGAACTGGTACTCTAGGGCCCAGGATAGAAGACTGAAGCCAAGTGCCAGTAGCTGAGCTCTGATAGAGAAGAACAGCCACACAGACACTGCAACGCGTTCTCATCCTTTAGCGTCATATAGAACGTTATATGACAAAACGGCATTATACTACGCGCATGGTACCCTTTATCGTTTATATAGCACGCGCTGTGATGGTTAGGTTTAGGTGTGGGGTAGGGTAGGGTAGTCTCATATTACGCTAAAGGATTTATGACGCCTTGAGTTCGCGTGTTATATAAACGATAAAGGGTACCATGTGCGTAGTATAGCGCCGTTTTGTCATAAATCGCTTTATGTGACGCTAAAGGATGAGAACGGGCTCAACACTGACACACTTTCCATGCAGGCTAAGTGCAAAGATATTAAGGCTGTGTCTCATTCACAAAGGAATTAAAAATGACTATGAACTGATTGATTTTGAATCTGTACTGAACTTGAATTTAAAGGGCGGGTTGACTGCGATTTCACTTTTTTCATTTTAAATAGTGTGTAATGTTGCTGTTGGTGCATGAACAGTATCTGCAAAGTTGCAGCACTGAAAGTTTAGTGTAAGCAGAGATATCGTCTTTTAAAAATCAGGAAGTAAAATTGCCTACAAAAACGACTCGTTTTAGACTACAGCTGGGTTATGGTACGTCACTAATCCACACATTTGCATCAACCCTCCCTCCGGAATATGCAGGAAAGGGCATGACCATATTTCAGCAGCTCCTCGTCGAGTGAGTTGTGTTCACGCAGCTGTCAGGTCTTCTGTGTTTCGGACTTCCCACGGACGCTATACTTCGACAACAATGAATACAATATATGTTTGTTTATATTCCTGAAAGTGACGATCGTAATCTAGCTCTCTGTGCTGCGCATTTACAAGAGACAGCTTCCAGAATCTCCACGAATTCAACACCGGATTAAAAAAGAAACTGTTTCTAAATCATGAAGCAGATCCAACTTTAAAACAAGAGGCAGCAGTTGTTGGGCCACAATCTGTAAGTAGGCTAAGACTTCATCATTTTAAATGTATTTGCATGTATAATTCCCGACGTAGCGTTGTGTTTTTTTTTTTTTTTTTCAAATGCCAGCGCTGGCTTTACAGGCTTTATGGGCTACTAGTTTGGCTATTTTGTGTCTACGGCAAACGCGTACAAACATTATGGACCTGAATTTTTTATAAGTACTAATGTTGTAAATGTATTTTTCATATATATATGCTTTATGACTCGATTTGATCAAGAACGTAAACCTGCCAACGCTGTTTGAGTATAACATTAGTAGCCAGTCAGTTGCTATCATTGTCAGTCAGATGCTATTGTGTAAAACAAACGTGTATAAAGTTAAAAAAATGAAGCAAATTGTCATTTAGAAACCTTTATTAAGAGCCGTGTGTGGTGAGGTTCTGCTTGACTCTCTTCATCGCGGCTTTCTCGGTCTGATTCTGCCTCACTGATACTGCAGTCTCAACATCATTATTTAGGTGTATCCACCGTCTATGTTATCCACCTTTGGCATTGCCCGCCCGTTTCGCCCGTAAAGGTCATGGGCGTTAATCTTCCAGACAACGTGAGCGACAGTTTAGCCAATCACAACACACCGGTCCAAACTAACCAATCTGAGCCCACTACGTGGTTCTGAGGGAGTGTTTTCATAGAATCAGGAAGTGAACCGCTCGTTCAGGGGACAGAGGAGAGCGCGGCTGACAATAAAGGTGAAATTTATGAAAAATAAGACTTTAAAAAAAAAGAAAAACCATGGATACATGTTATATTGCACCCCATAAACACAATCATGCAAAGAAAAAGAGCAGTAAACCACCCCTTTAAGGAACTATTATTAAAATGGAATGCAATTCAAACTATTTTTGTCTAACTTCTTGTTTTTAATATAATATAATATAATATAATATAATATAATATAATATAATATAATATAATATAATATAATATAATATAATATAATATAATATAATATAATATAATATAATATAATATAATATAATATAATATAGAAAAAAAATAGTTGAATTACATTAAATAATATAATTTTATTTATACACTACTTATGGTCCGGCAATATTAAATTACATGTACACATGTACATTACATTTGGTGTCAATAATATTTTCTTTAATTAATTAATTTTATAAGGGTGCATTAAATTGATCAAACATGACAGTAAAGACATTTACTTTGTTACTAACAATTATTTATTCATAGACTCCTACACAACAACAACAGCAGCATCAACAGTGGCTAAAAGTGATGTCTGGAGGCGATATTTGTTTTTTGTGAACCTATACAAGCTTGATTTAAAAAATAAAAGTATGGGGTAAAAAAAATTTATGTAAATATTTAAAAAATGAAGCAAAAATCAAAACAATAAACTTGGTTTAGGTTATTAATTATCTGCCAAAATTATTTGTAAAAAAAAACCTACTGCTACAGGTTGTATTTTACTATGCAAAAACAAACAAACAAATTCAATTTGCATTCCAACTCAACATCCTGTGAGGTTTGATTGAAATCCTCACTCAACGTGAGGCAATATTTCTCTTAGCCGAACTGGAAAGAACATCTCACACTCACTGATTATCATTCCAACTAAGTATATTTATATTTGGATTTAACCAAAAGTGATTATATGACTATATCACTATATATACATATACACTACTGGTCAAAAGTTTAAGATCGGTAAGATTTTTTATGTTTTTAGTCTCTTCTGCTCACCAAGGCTGCAATTTTTTAATACAAAATACACAAAAAACACAGTAACATTATAATGTAAACATTACATTACAATGACTTTTTTATGTTAATTAATATATATTAAAATGTAATTTATTCCTCTGAAAAAAAAGCAGAATTTTCAGCATCATTACTCCAGTCTTCAGTGTCACACAATCCTTCACAAATCACTGTAATATAATGATTTTATGCTCCAAAAACATGTATGATTATTATCCATGTTGAAAACAGTTTTTTACATTTTTATTTCAGGATTCTTTGATGAATAGAAAGTAAAAAAAAAACTGATTTTATCTGAAATGGAAAGCTTTTGTTACATAAAACACTTTAAAAAATTTGGGGTCAGTAAGAATTTGTATTTTATTTTTTGGGGAAATAAATAAGAAATCAATACTTCTATAGAGGGAATGCATCCACGTGACTTTCCCGCCGGAACAACCCCCTCTCAGCCTGACCGAGTGGCAAAAGATCTGCTGCGTGACTGGATTTAATAGGGGAAACTGTGAAAATGCGACTAAAACGATCAATTGTATCAATTTAAATTAAATGTTGGACTCAATATAGTGTTCCTTACAACTTACTAAAGATCGTGATCCATGGATATTATTGACATGCAGACAGGAATCGTGTTGCCTGACATTTATGTTTGCCTGATATCGACACCGGGGAAATAAAAGCAATATAGACCTAAACATAAAGCAAATTTGCCTGTGAACACTTTATATAAATACAATAAAGGTTTAAATCTGGGTGATTACTTATATCAGTGTTATATATAGCCTATATATCATCATATCGTCCAGCCCTAAAACTTTATAGTTTTTTTTAGTCAGTGTTTATTAAAAAAAATCCAATAATGCAGAATATCATGGAATGATACATATTTAATTGATGAGTTGTTAATATATATATATATATATATATATATATATATATATATATATATATATATATATATATAACAATACAAAATATATGGGTATGGTTTTACAGCTAAATTCAGCATAATGACACAAAATGATAACTGCAAATCCACCTTTCGCTGACTGGAGTCCAGTTGTTACTGTGAATTGCAGTGATCCATTTGCTCCTCTTTCTATCGCAGTCTGTAAAAATATACCTCCGATTTTTTGTCAAATCTAGTTGTACAGTCAATCGCAAAGTTCTTTCCCACTTTATATGTGTTGTGTTTGTTTTTCGCGGCATTCACGCTGAACACATATACAGCCGCTCAGTCTTTTTGCCACTCACTGTGAGGAACTGCAGCACTCCGGCCGGAAGTGACGTCACGCGCATTCCCTCTATTCATCAAGGATGAGTTACATTGATCAAAAGTTACAGTAAAGACATTTATAATGTTAGAAAAGATTCTAAATAAATAAATGCTGTTCTTTGTACTTTCTATTCATCAAAGAATCCTGAAATAAAAATGTAAAAAACTGTTTTCAACATGGATAATAATCATACATGTTTTTGGAGCATACAATCATCATATTAGAGTGATTTGTGAAGGATCATGTGACACTGAAGACTGGAGTAATGATGCTGAAAATTCAGCTTTTTTCAGAGGAATTTTAAAATGTAATAATATTTCACAATATTACTGTGTTTTTGTATATTTTTTATCAAAAAATTGCAGCCTTGGTGAGCAGAAGAGACTCCTTTTAAAAACATAAAAATCTTACCGACCTTAAACTTTTGACTGGTAGTATATATATATATATATATATATATATATATATATATATATATATATATATATATATATATATATATATATATATGTGTGTATATATATATATATATATATATATATATATACATATATATATATATATACATATATATACATATATACATATACATATACATATATCATATATATATATATATATATATATATATATATATATATATATATATATATATATATATATATATATATATATATATATATATATATATACTATATATATATATATATATATATATATATATATAAGCACTGACTGGTAATCAGGAAATAATAGTGCTAACACCCTTGCCAAATATTGCTCAGGCCAAAAACTGGAGCCAACATATCTACAATACTCTTACCCTACAAAACAACAAATCAAAACTATTTCACAGTCGCTCGTATTGCTAGAAGACTGTTTACATTAGCACATCCATGGGTGATCAACAATACTGTGCCAACGTGGAGGGTGAGGGGGTGCAAGGTGTTAAACACTGAGAGAAAATATTGCATCACTTACTTCACACAATATGGGAGTCTTTTCAACTCACTTTAGCACTGAACAACTCAAAACTTATTTAAATCAATGTCAGGGGCTGTGTGTCTATAACTGAGTTGTGTTCAGCTATGCTCAACTAGGCATTCGTGAGTGTGTTCAGACCTGTTGGGTACCTGTTCCATTTATAGCATCGTATCTGGTCAGCGACACGGGAGCCATCTGGCACCCAAAAGCCTTTTGCTGTTTTCCTGCCCAACAACTTTGATCTGTTCCCTCCATCAAAACAACCTTTTGTGCTATCACTGCATATATTTTCAAGTACCAAGTACTGTATCAAGTACTCTCTTTTTTGACTACTACCAATTCTTTCTCCAACCAAATCTTCCTCTCTTCCCATTTCTTAAGGATGTGTGCTCTCTCGGTCATATGGTTTTTACAGTACATTCAGAATACTATTACTGAATACCATATGGCATACGCTATATACTACTTTTTTTACATATAAAACACACTTCTGTTCAAAAGTTTGGGATCAGTATGATTTTTTAAATAAGTCTCATGCTTACCATGGGTACATTTATTTAATTAAATGTACAGTAAGAACAGTGAAATTGAGCAGCACTTGTTTTCACCTGTTTTCAACATTGATAATAAAATAAAATGTAACTTAAGCAGCAAATCTGCATATTAGAATGATTTCTGAAGGATCATGTGACACTGAAGACTGCAGTAATGCTGAAAACATAAAACTAATGTATATCTCTCTCAGAGGTGTAGTGGTAAAAAAAAGAGGATAAATTATAAATTCTGGTGGACATTCCTCGACATTAAGCCTTTCATACACTTTTCCTTCAGACAAGTTAATCAGTCATTCACTTGTCCAAGTAAAAATTTGATCATCTGGATTTTTTTATTTTTTATTTTGTGTGTTAATTTATTCTGAAACAATATTCTCATCAGTGTTCATCAGCTTTGATACTTCAATCACCATATTGTAATATCTGCACCTTTAAAGGGCATCCCCTCCCCAATATTATTAAATGTATGCTTCATATTTCATTTTAAATTCCTTAATTTGATTAATAAATTCAACTATTTAGAATAATTGACACTATAGGGCTGTTCATAGGGGCTGATCAAATTAAATCATTTACACTGAAAAATTACAATTGCTATAAAATAATGTTATGAAATTGATTTAAATTTACTTATAAGATAGCGCTGGAAAGAATGATCCTACTTTTAAACATTTAACACTAAACCACCAGTAGGTGGTTAGTAGGCGGCAGGTGAACATCTTAATGAGTGAGTCATTAATTCATTTATTCAAACGATTTCGTTCAAACGGCTGATTCATTCAAGAATGAGACAGATGTTTATGAATGACTCAATTGATTCGTTCAAAATGCTGAATCATTCAGTAATGAAAACAGGTTGAGTGTTCCTGTGACATGCGCCGTGGTGCTGTTGTGATTTTTGTTTGGAACTATTTTCGCTGCTGAAACAGAACAAAATTTGCATCTAAAATGTGATTTAATTTCACCTGTTTATTGAACAGTTGTAGGCAATCATTGTCACAATTTCAATTGTGATGTTGTTCAGAAAAAATAAATAATGTTGCTTAACTGAGTGTGTGTGTGTGTGCTGCGCTCATTTGTGTAGATTTCTGCTTGAGAGGCTGCGCGAGCGCCAACAGTTCAACCTTACCGCCAGTAATAGTCAACAACACTGACAGTCATGCAGCGCAATATGAAAGAGTTCGCCTTGGTTTAACAGCTATGAAACTGTGATGAACAATATGAAAGTAAAACAACAGAAGCTTAATTTAAAATGTAGGAACTACATATTTAGAGATGGATAAACACAATTGAGAGGTGGATGAACGCACCTTGGAGGTGGGTAAACGCTATTACCCAACATTAGGAGGTGCGTGAATGGTGTTTACTGTGCGCTTAGCCTCAACTACATCCCTGCCTGCACCTCCCCTCCCTGTGATCATTTCATTCACCCCTCTGTCGTCTTCCCGCCATTTTCCTTATCCTCCCCACAGAGCCTGTGTATCTTGGTTGTGTATTAAGGAGCTGAGCTCCTTTATTGAATCTACTTTTGTGTTAGCTCTTAACAAGCCTTTCACAGCGCGATGCCATCCGAGTCGCATGCCTTCTGGGCAGTGTGTGCATGTACACGTGTGTGTAATTTTTCCTCCACACTGAGGCCAGTGACACAGTCACAACTGCAGTTATCTCCACCTGAGCACACCAAGGTGTCACATATTGCATTCATAATATTCAGCTGTGTTGTTTTTTCCTGTTTAGGAAAATAATGCAGCCGGATGTTCTCTTAATAGGTCATACGTCAGGATGTCTTTTGACAGTCTGCTTTCAAGGTTATCTCTAACTTTTGCCTAAAGGGAGTTTAGGGTTGTCAGAATAACTGCAAGCTTTCTCCTACATTGCTTGGCCTGTGGCATGTGCTTGACACGATGAAAGCAAAAACCCTGACAGTATCACTACAAAAGGTCTATGCACATAAAATTAAGCTGACAGGAAGCTGACTAGCAGGAGGTTGGATATTTTCTTGTTAAAAGGTAACTGAAGCCTTGCACTGATTCTTTGATTTCTCAATCACAACAGCCTCTTTAGCATTTCAAGGAATAGTCGACCCACTCAGAATTATGTTGTTCCAAACATGAAAGGATGTGTGATGAGCATTTAAAAAAATTAAAAAAAACAACAACATATATATATATATATATATATATATATATGAACAGTTCAGATGCAAAAGCCTCTAAGTGCCATTTGAATTTTTCTTCTAAAATTATAATTTTTTATCAAGCTTGTATATTTTAGTTCAGTAATTTCACTTAAATGGCAATGAAGATTACCTATTAATTGTCATTTAAATGAAATTACTGAACTTAAATATACAAGCTTGATAAAAATGGTCATTTTAGAAGAAAATTTAAAATGGCATTTAGAGGCTTTTGCATCTGAACTCTTCATATGTAGCCCAGTGTTAAACTTTATTATAGTGCAAGGGAGTTGGTGGGATATGATGAATCTCTGTTGCTCTCAAAAGTGAGTTAAAAAAATAAATCATTGTTTACTTGGAAATTAATAAGGAGAATTTGATTTCTTAATAAGTAAATATCAGTTAATTTTACGTAATTACAAGGAGAGTGATATTTGGTTATTTTATTTCATGACCGTAATAAACTAAAGTTTATATTATTTTAGAAAAATAATATTTGCCAAAGGTTTTACCTTTTATTTCTTTACTTTATTTTTACTGTTGCTATGTTACTAATTGTATTGGTAATTTGAGTGTAATTTGAGTATTCATGTTGTATAGCATGTTGTATTGTATATTCATGTTTAGTTTTTTTCCGCGGTACCCGTGTGGAGCACGAGACGCAGGCATGGGAGAAGGAAAAATAGACGTCGAAAAGTGCTGGTAACTCGTGCATCGGTTGCGAGAGGTTCAGAGAGGGCGACCGCGGGAGATGTTTGTGAATTGAGAGACTGACAGAGAAACTACGCCGAAGACCCGTGTGACGGAGCGGGAGAGAAGGAGCGCGACCTGATCTGAGGTAACTGTTTAGCCAAGATCGCTAGCCACCGTGGTGTTTTGCTGGGCGGAACTGACGGTTAATCGCACCGTGCATGATCAGCTGAAAGTTTTTCGACGCTCTCAATGTTTTGCAAGTGTTTGTTCGCCGCACTCAATGTTTTACAAGACCAAAACAGGCCTGCAACATGTTTTTCTGTTCAGTAAAGTGACCGTGAGTAAACTGAAACTTGTGTGAATGTGTGTGTGAGTGGGCCCACCACTAGGGTGGCCATACGTCCGGATTTTGGCCGGACAGTCCGGCTCCGTGTTGCGTCCGGCGCAGCCTCACGCGCATGACGCCCCAGTGGGCATTTGATGTCAATTTAACATCAAAATGACATCAAACACTGATGTCAAAATTACGTCACAAAATAGGTCAAAAATGAAAGTCGATTTGATGTCAAAGTGACAACGTCAATTTGATGTCAAGATTTTGACCTCTGCCGATGTCATTTTGATGTTATTTTGATCATGCTTTGTATGCATTTGATGCCAATTCAACATTTATTTGACGTCAAGATGTCATGATGTTGATGTCATTTTAATGCTATTTTGATATCATTCAATATTAAGCTTTGATATCAATTCAACATAAATTTGACATCAAACATTGATGTCAAAATTACATCAAATTATTGACATATTTTGATATCATTTCAATGCTAAGCATCACTCAATTCCAACCTAAATGTACAATGACTGACAACATACACATACTTTGAGATCTGATATGTTTTTAGTTTATTTTTTTGAGCAGTGTAATGCAGTGGGGGCGCTATGGGTTCACACCTCAAGGGCTCTCAAGTGCCTGTAAAAGGGAACAAGAAAACAAGAGAGCAAACATTAAAATGGGGCCTGTCCATTAACATAACAAATGCTTAGTACCCATCAGTAGTAGGCTACTCTACAGTATATAGAGAGTATATAAAGTATTTAGTAATATTTAGTATATAAAGCCAGAAAGTATTTATTAAGTATTTAGTATATAAAGCCAGAGAGCAGTGATTTCAAAACATCACATTTGTCCAGGCTCTTTCCTATGTATGCGATTAGTGTCTTTTTTTTCAATGGAGAATATTTTTACCCTTATATCTTTCCATCCTGTTTCAGAAGGACACGGTGTAGGGGTAAAATGAAGGGGAAGGGTAAAAACAGAGAAATGGAATTGGGCCTAATCTACATTGTTTGCGGCAGCTCCTACCTTCCGGCGCCCAGTGCCCCCTCTTCTGTCCGGTGCAGCGAGCAAATGGTAGGCCGTAAGGCTACCAATGGAAGCTTCTGTGATGCCGGGTTGTTACTTCTGGATGGCACCTGAAAAATGTAACAGCAATTGCCATTTATCTTGCACATACTGATCAAAATAAAAATCATGTAGAGAATAGAGCTATAGGTGGTGTAGGTGCACAAATAGAAAATATAATTACCAATTGCGACCTTATAAAGTTCAATTCTTCTGAAAGGCAGCTTATCACCAGTCCCATCCATGTTCAGTATAGACATGAGGCTATTTGTGAGCACTCTGTAAAAAAAATGTGAATAAACAAAGTTATACATGCTGTACAGGAAGAAATGTGAAATAATGTCAGGGCTCACAAAATCGCTAGCCAGACGTCCCGGGCTATTGTGTTTTCAGTAGGGGTACCAAAATGCATAACTGTCCTGCCCAACGGGCATTCGGAAATAGTATAATCAAATTCCCCTAAACTTCTGCCTCGTCCTGCCTCGTCCCCTAAATATTTGTGATTAAGTGTAAACCACACAAATTCGTGTTCGCTTCGGTCTTGTTATAATCAGATTCAGCGTGTTCTTCATCTTCAATCCGCAGATCAGGGCGTATTCATTTAAGAGTATTAAATACATTTTAAGATATTAACCACACAACTTCAGAGACTGACCTTTTCATCACAATGTTGACATTTTCCCGCAGGGTAGCTGCACCAATTTGACATCGGAGCTGTCTGAAGGAATAATTAAGCAAATATGCAGAAATGTATATGAGGTACAAGAATATGTGAATAAGATATTGTATGTGTAATAATTACACCTGTTAGCAAATGTTTGTTTTACTTTTTCATAGTAACCTACCATGAGTTTTCGTTTTTCCTCGCTGGTTAGCTCTGTTAAGCTGTTGAATTGGAGTTGATTTTGGAACTCTGAACGTCAGACCAAAGAGAGCAATATGACCTCATATTCTGTACAAACAAAAAATGTGCATTAAAAAATAAAATAATTCAATGCAGCAGCTATTTTTTGTTTAGAAGAACACACTTACTTTTCTCTTCCATTGGGAAAGGAATACATAAAATGTCATAGGACAGTAACGTTATATGGATACTACCATTTCAACTTACCTCTTATTGAAATCTGTGACAGATCTGGGGCTGGTACGCTGGAAAAAAAATTGAAAACATTTCACATGGTTAGGATATCATTTTACACTCATTGTAATTAGTCATAATATTGATATTTTATTACCATTACGAGAACATGCATTTTTTAAAGATTATTCGCATAACGTTAGATATAAGTTAGTTGGCAATGTTTCCCAATGTTTTATGGTCTCTGTGACTCGGATCGCATCTCAAAAATGAACAAACAAAACATAACGTTAGCCTATGTAACGGACTAAAGCTTGAAACCCCCACTTTTAAAGGAGCAAATTCCAATCGAAAGTAAATAACGTTATCGTCGCGGTCGGTTTGGCCTCAGAAAACCAGTAAAATCGACATTTTTCCACACACACACACGCACGACACGCACACACACACACTTTTAAAATCATACATAAATTTACCTTTTATAGTATATGCAATTATAGTGTCTGCTGTCATTTTAATCAAGAACTGAATTAAACATGCTAGGATTTAAATTAAATAAAAATGCTAAATACATAGACCTACAAAGTCCTACAATTTTTAAGATCGGTCTTTTAGATGTTGAAAATTAGTCGCATTGATTTACAGTGAGTAATAAATATACTTTTTCAGACATTGTTTTGATATACATTTTACATCAAATTGCCGTTTTATTTCCTGACATCATTCAAATCAACATCGATTTAATGTCAATGATATTGACCTGAGATGTAGGGACAAGAAAAAACATGTCAGATTGATACCTTTGTTTGGCCTCTTTACAACCACAAGGAAATAATTACAAAATATAATGAAAATGTGCATATTCATGCATGTTATACATGGTGGTCAAAATCTTGACTATTTGTTGGTGTCAAATTGATGTCCAGGTGCCCGCTGGGGCAAACCACCAAACGTTGATTGTACGAATAGCAATATGAATATTATATGGAATATGAATATGTATTGGGTTTAAAACCATACAGATTTTTGAAGGCTGATAAAACATTGCTTGGTGGACATGATGACCCTAGAGGTGCCTAAAATTAACCTAAAATTCCCGCATATTGATAGCGCCCCCCCCGTCCTCCTTTTCAGTGTTATGGAAATGGCCACCCTACCCACCACTACATTTGCTAATTACCTGTTTTAGGACACTTCACGGTGTTGTTGTGTTTGTTTTGTTTATTGTAAAGTTTTCTGTGTATTTTCCCGTGTGGAAAGAAATAAAGAGGGACCATTTCATTTTGTTTCAATGATGTGAGTGAAACTATTGGAGTAGCTAGCTAAATAGATAAAAAGGGGTTATTATTTAAGTGTTCAGGGAATATTTTGGTCATTTATTGTGTTAATTTGTTAATATTGAGATTTAGGGAAAAGCTTTTACATTCCATTTGTCAATTTTTTGTGATCTAATAAACAAGGGTTTACCCTATTCTTTTTGTTCAACTATAAACCATCTATGGGTCTCATTATTTTTAAGATATTTTATTATTAACAGTTGTACAGCTCATTAGACATTTATTAGGTGCACCTTCGTGGTATCCACCTGTGACTGCATCGAACCCAAGCACCCTCCATTCTTAATTAATTAATAGAGTGGTAGTACGGGTGCTACATAAAAATGGAGGCACCGCTGGATTTATTTAGTCCAAAATAAGTTTTAAATCAGCTTTAATTTAAGTCTGACCTAGAGATTTAAATAGTTTGTTTAAAAAGTAGTTTTCAAAAGCCGGCTAACTATTGACTTACAGGTAAAACTATATTGAAGATTACCTATTGAGTAAACTTTAAAACTATAGAAGTAGAGTTCTACTAAGCATCTAAAGTCAAGAAAGCACAATTTAAGCTTTAACTTATTCAAACTACAACTAAAACCTACGAAATTTAGTTAGACAAGTGATCACTGTAAGTGCACAACCCGTGGGGATGGCTCAGTTGAAGAACTGGTGTGTTGGAGAAGGCATAGACCCAGTGAAAGCCTTGCTGGTTAAAGACGTACCTCCGGAAACTGAAGTTAGTTTCATTGAAGAAACGCTGCAGACTGTCAAAGCATTCGGGAGAGTCAGGGTGAGAGGAAGAATGTATGACCCACAGTCTCAAAGTTTAACTGTGCTATGTGAGTGCAGGGAGAATGTGAATACAGCCGCCATTCCTCTTGATGTTGTTCCTGAAGGGTCTGCTCTGGCCTGGAGAATCTTCGGACCTTCTGAGCAGGATGGAGAACCCCAAGCTCCGGCAGCCAGTGATGGTGAAAAAGTGCCGTGGCCAGATTCCAGTTCTTTTCCTCCACTGCATGCATCCACTCCTGAGGCTATCATTCGAGCAGAGGTGATGTTCTGCAAATGACAAGTAAGCCCACACACAGTGACAACAATCTTTACAGAAGACTGCACACGTTCTCAGGGGTCATGCCCACACCCCCGGGAGAAGAACAGCTGGAAAACTGGGTTGAACAAGCCAGACTTATGATTGAAGAATATGATCGCCCTGAAAAGAGAAAGAAAATGAGAATAATGGAAAGTGTCAAGGGTCCTGCACTCGAAATCCTCCAAGCTGTCCGTTTCAGATAACCCATCTGCAACTGCTATGGACTACATTGATATTCTCAAGACCACATTTGGCAATCCTGAGAGTGGTGAAGAACTTTACTTTGCCTTCAGAATGTTGTGTTCTGCACGTTCCAGGAAGAAGAGCGATCACAACTGAGTCATTCTGAACGTAATTATGTACGCGGCATGCAAAGTGCTCAATGTGGTTTATGGCATACAGCGGCGCGCTGCTCAAGCAGAATGCACGACTAATAATAACGATTACATGAGAACACTATTTTATTAATTCGTTGTGAAATCATTGGGTTTAGTTGCCGTTTTCAGTGTGTTGTTCCAGGAAGAGCAGGTCCACAACAGTCACACATTCTGACCGGTGCATCTGAGGTGGTAGGTGTCTTTGACGTGTTATATAGTCGTTTTATTTGATTACTAATTAATTAACTTAATTATAAATCACATCGAAACATTTTACACTCCCACTAGCCCTTTATTTAGATTAAAAAAACATTCTCATTAATTCGGTGAGGAACATAGCGTTTTGAGCAGCATTTGAGGACCCTGTTCTGCTGTTGGCCATATGCCACTGCAGCGACGCATTTTGCAATATTAAGGCTAACGATTAATCGATTAATTGATCGTTAATTTGAACGATGATTGATCATGGGAATTTGTGAAAATTGACATCCCTATATATATATATATATATATATATATATATATATATATATATATATATATATTTTTTTCTCAATTTCATACTTTTTTTCTCAGATCTTATTGCAATTGTGGGGTTTATTTCTCGAAATTGCAAGTTTATGTAATGCAATTGTTAGTTTATATCTCACAATTTTGTCTTTATAACTTGCATTTGCTAGTTTGTTTGTTTTTTCGCAATTGAGATTTTCACGTGCAATTGCAAATTTACATTTCAAAAGTCAGAGAAGAGAGTCTTCTTGGGAATTGTGAGAAAAAGTTACAATAACCTTTTTATTATTTTTTTATAAATACATACATACATACATACGTATATATATATATATATATATATATATATATATATATATATATATATATATATATACATACATACATACAGTATATAAGTTGCAAATATTTCTTAAAGCTACACTGTGTGATCTTTACCCCATCTAGCGGTGAAAAGATATATGACCATCCAGGGAATATTAGTTTCTGTTTCCTCTCAATTGCAATTTCATTTTAACTCCTACGGTGGCCAATGTAGTCCAAGATTAACATGGCTTCCAGTCTTGACCTCGTCCATGAGTGTTAACTCAAATGAAAAAGCGAAATGCGTAGCTTTAATTAACAGGTATGTCCCTCTTTGGCTAATGTACTTTCAAGATGGAGGGGCAACATGGCGACTGACATTAGAACCCCTTACCCGTATGTGTTTTCAATGGCATATTATACACTCACGAGGATACTTTACTATTTGAACGAAGTAAATATACATTAACCTGTTAAGGTCGTCAACCCCGGTACCGGGGGATTGCGTTATTAAGAACGTTATTATGATCGCCCTTTAATATTTAAAGGTCCTGATGAAACATTAACAGTCATATGTTATATTATTACAAAGCTTAGACCCTCTACTTTTCACACAAAACCATCATTTTTAATTCATTTTACATATTGGATAATTTAAAAGTTTAATATTCCTCCACCCGCAACCAAAGTACCGTTCAAAAGTAAGTGTGATTATGAATATGAATATTGATAGCATTGGTCAAATTTGATCAACAAAGGCAAGTCATATATCAAACAAAACCTTTCTTCCACATGATTTTTGCTGTATGGTTTATTTAGTTGACATAATACAACAGATCAAATGATTGCATAACTATTCATGAAGTACATCTTTTATATTTGTAAACAAACTAGGAAACGCGTTCACATTTCCGTCTCCAAATTACAGCATGTCTGAGCTAAAAGTAGTCAAAAATATACATAGACTTTCACCTTAGACTGTTTTCTTCAAAATAAGTCCATTTTCGCCTTCATGTGAGTTTCGCTTGATAAATAATCCCATATTACGTCTCATTTAGTCCAGTAAGCGCAGGAAATAAGTCATTTGTTTTCATACGATCCACATAATATGTTATTCGACGGATGATGACGAACTACGCATCATTGGGAAGCTTACGCTTATCTCAGCATGACGTGACATGTCGTGGACATCTATGGTGGACACACCTTTCCTCTAAAACAAACAGAGTCTGAGATATTCAGCGCAATTTTGCCTCAGAGTAAAAAAAAAGGTAGATATTCTTCAGCGCGCAGTCTGGACGCACTCTCTCATAAAAGACACTAAAAAGCCACTTTGCCCCCCTTGGTGTCATAGCAATAACTTTTTTAATCGAAATGTTAGACACATAATTTTTTTTTTCAGTGTTGGGGACATCTAGTGGAATCAAATGGAACTTATAATAGGTAGCTGTTGCACACAATACCAGAGTAATACACTTTCAAACAAAGATTCAAAGAAAAAACACACAAAAGCGCCTACTTTTTTGTGTGTTTTCTTTTGATATTTTAAACACATACAATCATTTTATTACATTTGACACTTGATTTTGTTTGTTTAAAGGGTTTCCTATAAAATGACACCAATTATTTGCATTTACTTCACTGTATGTGGGTATAGGGAGCCATCAGATTTGGGTATGACCAATTTTATGCGGAATTCCAAAATAAACCAAAGAGCTTAAGAGGTTAATGAGACACATATATTTTTGAAATAACTAAGTGTGTTTAGCTAAGAATAAACTAAAAGAGTAACACAGTGTAGCTTTAGATATATACATATGTGTGTTTATTTATATATACAACATAATTATACACACACACACACATTATGTAAAACACAAACATTTATTTTGGATGCGGTTAATCACACTTAATTGTTTCATGGCCCAACAAACATCCATAAAAAATGGTGCAATATTTAAGGTGCATTTGGAGCTAAAAATATGGAAGAAAAAGTCATTGCATTTTTGGAACAACGTGAGGGGGAGTAAACAATGACAGTAATTTAATTTTTGGTTTCATGTTATGAACCCAGTATGGGTCATATTTGTGGATTGTGTGTGTGTGTTACATACAACAACTTGAGGAAAAGCAGCTTTATTAAAATGCTGACAGATTAGTGCAACATGCTCAGTGAGACATTTGAAAGAAAGGACACAGTTTTATGGATTACTGCAATTGCAACATTAGTCCATGCAGGTCCATTTTGTGGGATTTATGTTAAGAAAAACTCAAACATATGCTAAATCAATGGTTGTTTGGTCTTGCTGAGAATCTATCACAGCTGTTTTGCTGGCATGTCCATTTACAAGATCATTAATAAGCATTAAGAAGTGTCTTGTAAATTATGACTGTGCAAACTCCATTTCTTTACAATGCAGAATGGAAGCTGCATGGTTCACTACTGGTCTAAAGAAAAATGCATTTTCATAGTTATGTTGGAAATTTCAGCCTGGTATATGACGTCTTGGAAAGAGACTTTGTTAAGTGCAGACATGTTAAACAGTCACACGTCGGCATTAAACAAGCATAGGCACACTTGACTATCTTTTAAGTATGTTACTCATGATCTTGGCATTGAAATTAGCTTTGTAGAAAAAATTAATAACTTTACAAAGTTTAGAATAAATGTTTTTCATTTGTTTTATTTTTGAAATAAGTTTTGTTTACTTCACCAAGGCTGCATGTATTTGATCAAAAATACTGTAAAAACTTGCCTGGTAAGCTGATACCCACATCAAGATGTTGGGTCTGGAAACTCAGCCATTGGCAGAGCTCAATCCTAGGGGCAGGATAAATGGTTGTCTTTCAAATTCCCTCTGCAGCAATAGGATAGAGCTAGGGAAGCGCGGGGCACAACCTAACGCGTGGTTAAATGTAACACGGACGTTTTACATAGTCAGTCAGGATCAAGCAGGCTGTCTTTCCGCTCTTTCTTCTCTTGCTGTATAACGAACGGTTCTCCACGAATTTGCGGAAAGTTTTGATTATATTTCGTAATGATACTGGACAAAGAGTGTTTTGACACCATGCAAGTCATTTTTTTCATCATAGATTTTTTTTTCGGTTTTTCAGTTGGGTGTATGTTTCCAAATCTAACTTTATATTGCCTTAAAGGAACACTCCGAGCTTTTGCTCCTTGCCACAGTGCGTCTCGGTGCTGCAGTAATCACTCCGCCCAAGAAGCAGTGCTTCACCTTCTGAGAGATATAGTTTCCCAATATTTATACAGTTAAAAGATGGCTTTGTCTCATATGACCTTATGTGTGCACTCTGTGACTATACAGAATCACAACATGTAAATAGGAAAATGTTTGCATTATTTTGTCACTTATTTGGGATTAGTATACTACTTGCAACCATTTACATTCAGTATTTGTGCTAAGCTAGCGGTGGGTGCGTCAAGATAGAGTTACAGCACGCACGGAGATGAGACTTTAGGGATATTGTGAATGAAGCCAAAGTACCAAAAAGTCAGAGTGTTCCTTTAATCACTGTCTTGTTGGCTCAAACATAGCACCGTTTTGAAACATGTCAGCAATTCCTAGCGACTGTTAACTAGGATAAAAATATGTAATACACAGCGGGTAAGTTGTAACACAGTGTTACAACTAAGCCGCCAAGTGTACAATGATAATCAAATGAAAACGGAGCCACACAACTTTTCAGGTTTGAGTATACATTTAACTTTGTTGGACGTTCACAAACAATGTTGGAATTTAAAATATTTAAAATTTAGTGTACTATGAATGATAACTTGTTTATTTATTAAAAAATATGCCCTGTGTTTAATGCAATAAACCCTTTAAATTTTTATTTTGAGCTCATTTGTATTATTATGACTGTTATTAATAATAATAATAATAATTGTACATGCAGCTGCCACACACAAATCTAATTTAATTGCAATTACAATATTTTATACTTTTATTTATTATTATTTGTTGCAAAACTGCTGCATCCCTTTTCTGTCTCTATCCATGATATTGATCCACAATAGAAGGATGATTGGATGAGGGATGGATGTATGGATATCTGTCTATACAGATGCACAAACAATATCAAACTATACATAAAAATAGTACTGAATTATGTGTGTTACACACAAGTGTTACAACTAACCCCTCTGTCTGTTACAATTAACCCCGCATACGTGGTAAGTTGTAACATTTGCACTTGTGTCACTTTCAGTGCAACTGTATGAAAATGGTAGGTCCTAGAAAAAAACTTTAAGTGTTCATTTGTAGCAGAGATGTGTATTTTGCTTGTGTAAAAAAATATGAATCTAACCTAATTATTTTTAATTAATTGAGCCAAAACCAAAATGCGTTAGGTTGTGCCCGGCTCTCCCCTATAACCAACCAGCGAGCTAGTTGATAAATTGAACATCTGGTCGGCAAAACTACGGAACGTTCTGGTTACATATGATAACTCTCGTTTCCTGAGGGATGTAACAGAGACGTATGTTGTGACCGACTGATTGGAATCATGCTAGAGAGGCCAATCTACTTCAAGTGAAACTAAACAAGCCAGTACACATTGGCATGCCATAATTTGCATCAACTGTAGGCCTCGAAGCGTGGGTATATAACGAGCAGCTGGTGTGATTGCAGTTCAATTTTTTGCTGAGGAGCCAAGCCTGAAAAAGCTGGCTGCCCCAGCGGGAAGACAGATGTGGTGACGGGATGTAAGTCTCTGTTCCCTCCCTCAGGGAATGAGGGTTTACCACATGTAACCGAGACGTTCCCTTATCTGTGATAGGAAATCCCTACCAAAAAACCACAGCTGCTGCACCCCATCTAGCACCCTGAGCAAGCCTCTACACCTTCTTGCAGAGGGAATTTGAAAGACAACCATTTATCCTGCCCCTAGGATGGAGCTCTGCCAATGGTGAGTTCCCAGACCCAACATTTTGAGGTGGGTCTGGGTTCCCAGGCTAGTTTTTACAGTATTTACTTAAGTGGCTATCTTATTATGCAGCACTCTGGCCTGTCCCTGGCTCTATCTGATATCAAATTCAATGAAGATGGACCCACACAAAAGTACTTCTTTGACGAGCCGAATGCTTGTGAACAAGCGCTCACTGATTCTGAAGACGTATCTGAGCGACCATGAAAACGGCATGATAAGACTGAATAGAAATGTCCAATTCAGGGAGAGTCCTATAAAGAGAAAGTGTGCCAACATCAAAGTTGGTCATTTTTTTTGTCATTCTAACAAGCATGTACGTATCTCATGTTTAGTCCATGTTTAGAATATCTATATAGTTATCTTATCTTTATTCATTATACATAAGAGTTGCCTATACAGTTTTATCATTTGATGCTAAGAGACATTTATTTATATATTACCTGTTTGCAAACACAAGTACATAACTACAGCTGTTTGAATTTGCTGCAAAGCAACTCAGAGCTACTGTTTTTTCGCTTTTAAGTGACAAGTTTCACACACTCTCCCTTTTGCCTCAAGTGCCAAGTGGGCGGAGTCTACATTTATATTCATGAGTTTCCAGGCATGCGCTGGAACTGCTCATTCTCAGTTCTCGCTCCTTGTTTCTCAGCAGGTTTAATGGATTATTTAAAAAAAGGTAAATGGTGTATCGTTTAAGTTCATAATGTTTGTTTAATTTGTCACTGGCTGAATGATTGCTGGCATTCACTTTGTGTAGGCCTATATAAAGTAAGCTACAGCGACCTAAATGTAGTATCTGTGGGCTAACACTTTTTATTATGCGTATGAACAATAATCTAAGAACAATCATTATTTCTTAATTTGTAGAATAGGATTTGTGCACCTGCAATGGAAAATTTGGAGAAAGGTGTAACTGTTGTGTTGGGCACATAACCAGGCTAGGATCTCAGTACTATGTGGTTAACCAGCCTGAACTCTAGGCACCATTCGTTGACCACACCCCGACACTGCATAGCCTAATCAGACGTGGGACCCCTGCCGGGCAGAGGCATCTGTGAATACTACAACATGCCTGGACACCTGTTCCAAGGGCACTCCTGCCCACAAGAACAAAGGGATCTGACCACGGGCTGAAGGTCTGGTGGCATGCCTGTGTGATTGCCACCCGGAGAGTGCCATGATGCCACGCCCATCTCGGGACTCGGCCATGAAGCAAGTGCTGACACGGTCTCATATGAAGCAGCCCGAGTGGGGTTACTGCTGCCATATGCCCCAGGAGCCTCTGAAAGAATTTCAGTGGGACCACCATCCTGCCTTTGAATGTGTTCAAGCAGTTCACTATCAACTGAGCACACTGTTCTGTTAGGTGCTCTGTCTGTGCAACCGAATCAAACTTTATACCAAGAAATGAGATTTTCTGCACAGGGGCGAGCTTGCTCTTTTCTCAGTTGACCTGAAGGACCAGCTGGCTGAAGTGCCTGAGCACGAGGTCCCTGTGTTTGCATAGCTGATCTTGAGAGTGTGCTAGTATGAGCCAGTTGTCTAGATAGTTGAGGATACGAATGCCATGGGAACAAGGGCCCCCTCTGTGACTTTCGTGAAGACACGGGGAGACAGGGTAAGCCCGAAGGGCAGGACCTTGTACTGATATGCTCGACCCTCGAAGGGAAAGCGCAGAAATAGCCTACTTCGAGGAAGAATCGAGACATGAAAGTATGCATCCTTCTGGTCGATCGCTGCAAACCAATCTCGGGATGCGATGCATTCGAAAATGTATCTCTGCATGACCATTTTGAATGGTAGCTTGTGGAGGCTCTGATTAAAAACTTGCAGATCCAAGATGGCCGTAACCCATCGCCTTTCTTGGGTACAATGAAGTAGGGACTGTAGTTACCTGACCTCATATCAGCTCTGAGGGACTGGGTCTATTGCGTATTTCGCCAGTAGGACTGTGATCTCTGCGCACAAGAAATGGGCATTGCTTGCTATAGTGGAGTGGATGGCTCGAAACGGGACACCGGGTGATCTCTGAATCACAAGCCCGTTGGGCCAAATGAGCCAGTGAGACAGACTGGGGAACGCTAACCAGGCTTACAGAGACTGTACAAGCGGGACCTTAGGCACACCCGGAGTGGGGCAGTGAGGTGGAACAAAGGGACTCAGCTCTATAGGCTCTCGCTGGGAGGTACCCCGTAACGATGTCTGAGTGTGCTGTGCAACACTTACCTGGTTCCACAGGGCAAGAGGTGCAGGAAGTGGCTTAGTTGCGTTCTTGAACCGCACACTGCTGCACTTTAGTTAGAGGCTGCTGCTGCGGCATGAGAGCGGGGGCAGACGCGCAGACTAAGGAGCTGCAGGGTGGTGGGGCAGGTTATTTTAAACTTTAGGGCAATTCTTTGTCTTTTCTCAAAGAAAAGCTCCAGAGTTCAGGCTAAATCCAATTTGAAAGACCACTGTACACTAGCAGCAGCCATTCTTTGTTTTCAAGTTCAATTCAATTCAATTTATATTTATTTGTATAGCGCTTTTCACAATACACATTGTTTCAAAGCAGCTTTACAGAAAGTGCATTTCAGAAATGTACATCGAAAAACACAGTTAGATAATCAAGCAGTTAGACATTGCAACTCTGTCCTTATTATGTTAAGCCTGTCCGCCAATTCTGTACACGATGTGATTGGCCTGACTAGAGTTTGTTTTTTCCAACTTGAGTTTCTTAGATCACCCTGGCTGCAAAATAAAATTTGCTGCTGCTAGGGTGCATCTAGATTTGTAGGCCAAGTAAAAAAGGCTTAACAGGCTTAATATATTACACAAGAATACTCACACTTTTGAATTGTAGTTTACTTAAAACAAGAACAATGATCTCTATACAGAGAATGACAAAATATAAATGAAATAGTGATATAAATAAATATTAACGCCATGTTACCTACTGTGTTATAGTGACATGTAAGTCATGGAAATATTGATTCTATTCTATTCTATTCTGTTTGGTGCTTCAATGGCAAGGGTATGAACACAGCAGGCCATTTTTTTTTGGATGGCTGCTTTGTGAATGTCCATAACCATGACAGGACTGACTGTGTTCAACAATCTAATTAGTATTTTACCTGTCTATGGCCCTGTACTAACATTAAATGCAAAGCAGTGATTAATAGCAGAGCAAAACCGATGAGGACACCTCCAGCTTCGAGTGGAATATGAATTGCAGACCTCTCTGTTTTAATTCAGATTGCCTGTTGTCTCAAAATATTTCAAACAAATTATTTTCAAAAATGTTGTCAAATTAAAACAATAACCCCTGCAGTAGCAGATAACGTTTTGCTGCATTTGTGGCAGAGAAAAATTGAACAG
>JAQIUQ010004272.1:75000-77500 GCA_030378365.1 Hybognathus amarus
GTGGCACGCACACACGTATCTGGCCGCCAGTGCTGCGGTCTGTCCCTCTCCTAGTAAGATCTTTATCTGCTCTACTTCAGTCATGGCTGTAAAGTTATGTATTGAGTTATTAAGTTTATTGAAGTAGAGGTCTCTGATTGAGCTGTATTTGTGACAGTGGAGGAGGAAGTGTGTCTATGTCTCGATCTCTCCTGTCCTACACTGAACACACACCCTTTGCTCTCGGGGTAACCAGCTCTTTCTGTGTCTGCCGGTCTCGATGGCGAGACTGTGTTCACTCAGCCTGTACTTGCTCAGGATCTGTCTCTGCTTTGTGTCTCTCACACTCTGGAGATATTCCTCCATTTCATAATTTGGTTTCAGATTTCGATAGAATTGTAGTTTACTTTGTGTTTTGGTTTCCTGATCCCAATGTTCCAAATATGTATTTTTAGACTGTTTGGTAATTTGGTTTATTCTGATGTGTGTGTGAGAAGCAGTGCTGGTCTGAGACTGGTTAGGGTTAGTAGGGTTAGTCGGGTTAGTGAGTCTCAGGACCAGCTGACTGAGGAGACTCTTTTCGGGGTTCAGTTCTTGGGTCTGTAATGCTTTAAAATGTAGCGATTCTGTGGGACTTGATTTTAGATGCATCCAGAATTTGAGGGATCTTTTTTGCATATTGATAATCAATGGGAATCGTCCTAATTCTGCCCTACACGCATTATTGGGTGTTTTCCTTTGTAGTTTTAGTATCATTTTGCAGAATTCTGTGTGTAGGGCTTCTGTTGGATGTCTGTCCCATCTAGTGTAGCTCTGATCACTGAGTGGACCCCACACCTCACTTCCATACAGCGCAATGGGCTGAATCACACTATCAAAGATTTTACACCAGATTGGAATTGGTAGTTCAGAGTTTTGGAATTTCTTCTTAATGGCGTATAGAGCTCTGCGAGCTTTATCTTGAAGAGCATTCACTGCCACACTGAAACTCCCCGATGCAGTGATGACCAGGCCGAGGTAAGTGTACTGCATCGTGTGCTCTAGGGCGGTGCTGCCTAGACTGAACTGGTATCTGTGTTCCTGACATCTGGGCTTCTTCTGAAAGACCATAATGTTGGTCTTTTTGAGGTTGACTGCCAGGGCCCAGTTCTGGCAGTAGTTGTGCAGCAGGTCCAGGTGCTGCTGTAGTCCCTGTGCAGTGGGTGACAGCAGCACCAGGTCGTCTGCGTACAGCAAGAGCTTGATGCTCCTGTCCTGTAGGGTGAGTCCAGGGCCTGTAGACTGCTCCAACTGCACCGCTAGTTCATTAATGTAGATGTTGAACAGCGTTGGACTCAGGCTACAGCCCTGCCGCACTCCTCTCTTTTGGGTGAAGAATTTTGTATGTTTGTTGCCAATTCGTATTGCACATTTGTTGTTCGAATACATTGATTTTATAATGTCATAGACTTTACCCCCTACACCACTTTGTAAAAGTTTGTAATATAATCCGTTGTGCCAAATAGAATCAAATGCTTTTTTGAAATCGACAAAGCATGCAAATATTTTTCTGTTTCTGGTCTGTTTTACGTGTTTATTGATTAGGGTGTGTAGGGTGTAAATGTGGTCAGTAGTTCTGTGTTTTGGGACAAAGCCAATCTGACTTGGGCTCAGGACATTGTGTTCGTTAAGGAAGCTTACAATTCTATTGTTTAAAATACTGCTAAATAACTTCCCCAGATTACTGCTCACACAAATGCCTCTGAAATTATTAGGGTCTAATTTATTTCCACTCTTGTGAATTGGGGTAATAAGTCCTTGGCTCCAGATGTCAGGAAAACAGCCTGAACGGAGTATGATGTTGAATAGTTTGAGCAGTGCCGCCTGCAGCTGGTGTGCTGTGTTTCAGCATCTCTCCTAGAATGCTGTCAGGACCACAAGATAGAGTTCTCAACGGGTCGAGGTCGGACCCAGACCAAACCCGACGAAACCCGCGGTTCGGGTCGAAAATATAAGCAAATGACTCGGGTTCAGGGTAGAACCTCGGGCTTAATCTTTCCACCCAGTAAAAAAAACAAACAAAATTATTATAATCATGGCTGCTGTTCACCGTAAAGAAAGTCTGGCTGCTACGTGCAAAGTCCATCGCGGGTGGCTGGCAGAGAGGAGACACGCCTCAGTCTATCCACTGTGGACGCACTGATCTTCCTCCACGATGCCTATTATAAGCATATGATTATGTTTGTAGGCTAGGTCTATTTTGTTTCAAAACTCTTAGCCCGCCTGCTGGTTTCAAAACGCGGTCGGAAGACTAGGAAAAGGAAAAGAGAATCTGACTGCGTGAAAAACCTGACAGGAGTCCCGCTCTCGGTTAGAGCTTTATACTCATGGCGCGAGCTTCAAAAGCAGCACTGGATGCAGATGGTGATGCTGACCTGAGCGAGTCTTCTTGATGGACTAGTAAGTCAACCTTTCTAAGTTTGTGCTCATTTTATTTTGTGATTTCACCGGAATGAATAGACGCTGCAACGGCAATAGACTG
>JAQIUQ010004272.1:82500-92149 GCA_030378365.1 Hybognathus amarus
AAAATGGAGTCTCTATACCCTTCCTGATCTGAGATTTTGAGATCCCACGTAGCATTTATCCCATTATAAAAATATTGAGTTTGCGGGCGGTGGAATTTCGGGACGGCCCTTGGTGCCACAGACTCAGGGCACCTCCCTGAGTGCAGTAAAATAGTATTCATCCCAACATTTTGAAAGCTAAGCTTAAAAACCACGTGTCCACAAACCCACTATTTATCCAATAACCAACTATTTCTACCAGAAAGACTCGGGAGAATAAAACTGTAACAATAAAAACTTTTATTGATAGCCCAGCAAGCAATTAAGTTCTTTGGGGTAGGCCCTGTCCATAGCTCACAATCCGAGGGTCCGGACTCTGCATTTCCTGCCTGAAGATGAAGGCAGGGGCGCAGCCGACCCCCAGGAGGTATAGGAAGGGACCCTCCTGGTGGTGGTGGGGAGGATGGAAGGGAAGGAACCATCTTGGAGGTGGTAAGATGGAAGGGAAGGAACCATCTTGGTGGTGGTGGGGAGGATGGAGGTCACTAAAAGCGTCAGCATCTGCGAACTCAAACATGTGTAAGTACCAATCTTTTATACTGCAAGTATTAGACACGATTGGATAGATGAGAAGGTAATTAGTGATGCAACGATTGAGTCTTCCTGGCAGAACTTAATGCTAAAGCTTCCATTTTTATAATGGCATAAACTAGGGATGCACCGATCCACATTTTTTCACTTCCGATCCGATACCGATACCTGACTTTGGATATCGGCCGATACCAGATCTGCGTTTGCTTTAATATTATTATCATTATTGTTGATTTTTTATGATGCTGAAATAAACTCCTCTCTACAGGCAAGTATGATACGTATGTATGCATGTATGTCACTATATATATATGAAACAATAGATAAACAAAAGATAGACAATTAAACAAAGATACACATTATACAGGCCTACACAGTGCTTTAATTTCAGGAAGGTCTATAACATTATTCAGGTATGGTCTAAAAAGAATTATAATAAAGTAATCAAAAGTAAAATAGCAAATCAAAAGTAAAATAGCACTGCAAAGTTTATCATAGATAGATTTATGCTTATTAAAGCTAAAGTTATTCATTCAAGAGCTGTGAGTGATTTTCTCTTTGCCTTTTGTTTTGATTCTCGAAATCGTCAGCATAGACTGCTGCCCCTTTAAGAACGAGTGCAGAAATTACAGTCTGCTGATACACCATATTTTCTCCCAACTATTTCCATAACTACGTCCATTTAGACTACTGTTTAAGTGTTAATCTCCAAGCCGGTCGTTTTGACATTTTTGTGCAGGCTACTTTTGATCGTTTAGACGCGCATATGAAGCCCAGAGTATAATTTGCTTGTCTCGATTGCGGTCTGTTTTGGAGCGCGCGCCGCATTGGGAACAGCATCTCTTGCGCAGATTTTTGTGCTTTTAATAGCTCTTTTATTATTAAAAGCGTCCCGCAGTTTAGCAACAGCAGAGACGGCATCTTACAACAATCACTGATCGTGCTGATTCTGTCTTAAAGTTTGAGTTTTAAGGAGAAATGACAGCGCACCGCTACGATGGGAAGGAAGTTGAGCTAGACAGAATGCGGCTATAGTTTTTTAATGGTTTTACCTCTATATATTCTATAATCTTTGGAAATCAGACTAATATCACAGATCTAAAGTGTAACATAGGCTCCGTTTGAATGTTTAGTTCTGTCCTCTGTCGTCACTCATTAAGCAGGGCTGTCGTGTTGAGCGCGCTGTGGCACCGCGTGAGATCTCTCTCTTTTCTTCTGGACTGCGAATTGCAAACATGCATCTCAGACAAATAGTTTAATTAATACGGCTTTGCAAACATTGCATTTTGCGGTCTTGCTCTGCTGCAGTGTTGTGAAGTATTTCCACCGTAGCATTTCCACACACAGCGAACATGACGGCAGCTCAATGCTATCCTGCTAGCTGGCTGCAAACTGCGGAATGGATTTCCTGAGCGGGGGTCTCTGGTTCTCATTGAGCCCTATTTTTTACAGTCTATGATTAAGCCGCGCCTCTGTTCAGGATATCCATTCCACAGTTTGCAGCCAGCTCGCAGGATAGCCTGCCCAGCGGGAATCACTTTTGGAGTCATTTCAGCAGACAACGTGAAAGCGCAGACATGGCTCACGAATATCGGAAATCCCTGCAGGTTGGATCGGGAAAATCCGATACGTGAATTACGCTTGTATCGGTCCCGATACCGATACTGGATCGGATTGGGCCCCATCCCTAGCATAAACACTTAGTGGGATCTCAATAGTTCAGCTCAGGAAGGGTCTAGAGACCCCATTTTTGCAATCAGGTCTAAGTCTCATAGCCCTCTATCAGAATCCAGAGTTTTGAGAAGATAGGAGAAACTTAATTTCTTAATGAATGCTACTTAATTTCTCACCCCGGAGAAAATCGAAAGGGGTACCACTGTCATTTTTTTTTGGTTGAAATTTTGAGTTTCCTCTGACCTTCTTGAAACTCTGGATTCTGATAGAGGGCCATGATACTTAGACCTGAGTGCAAAATGGAGGCTCTAGACCCTTCCAGAGCTGACATATTGAGATATTTATAATGGCATAAATGCTACGTGGGATCTCAATATCTCGACTCTGGAAGGGTCTAGAGCCGACATTTTTGCACTCAAGTCTACGTCTCATGGCCCTCTATCAGAATCCAGAGTTTTGAGAAGATTGGAGAAACTTAATTTCTCGCCCTGGGTAAAAAACTAAAGGGGTACCACTGTCGATTTTATTTATTTTTGGTCGAAATTTTTGAGTTTCTCTGATGTTCTTGAAACTCTGGATTCTGATATGGGACTTAGACCTGAGTGCAAAAATAGAGGCTCTAGACCCTTCCAGAGCTGAGATATTGAAATATTTATAATGGCTCAATATCTCAGTATGTCATAAATATCTCATAAATATCTCAGCTCTGGAAGGGTCTAGAGCCTCCATTTTTGCACTCAGGTCTAAAGTCCCATGGCCCTCTATCAGAATCCAGAGTTTCAAGAAGATTGGAGAAACTTTTTTTTTCACAAAAAAAAAAAACAAAAAAAACAAGGGGTACCACTGTCGTTTTTTTTTTTTTGAGTGAAAAATAAAAGTTTCTCCAATCTTCTTGAAACTCTGGATTCTGATAGAGGGCCATGGGACTTAGATCTGAGTGCAAAAATGGAGGCTCTAGACCTTCCAGAGCTGAGATATTGAGATCTCACATAGCATTTATGCCATTGTAAATATCTCAATATCTCAGCTCTGTATGCAATCCTAAATATCTAAATATCTCAGCTCTGGAAGGATCTAGAGCCTCCATTTTTGCACTCAGGTCTAAGTCCCATGGCCCTCGATCAGAATCCAGAGTTTCAAGAAGATTGGAGAAACTTATTTTTTCGCACAAAAAAAAAAAAACATAAGGGGTACCACTGTCGTTTTTTTTCGGGTCAAAATTTAGATTTTCTTGAAACTCTGGATTCTGATAGAGGGCCATTGGACTTAGACCTGAGTGCAAAATGGAGGCTCTAGACCCTTCCAGAGCTGAGATATTGAGATAATTATAATGGCACACAGAGCTGAGATATGGAGATATTTATAATGGCATAAATGCTACGTGAGATCTCAATATTTCAGCTCTGGAAGGGTCTAGAGCCTCCATTTTTGCACTCAGGTCTAAGTCCCATGGCCCTCTATCAGAATCCAGAGTTTCAAGAAGATTGGAGAAACTTATTTTTTCGCAAAAAAAAAAAAAAAAAAAAAAACATAAGGGGTACCAATGTCGTTTTTTTTTCGGGTCAAAATTTTGATTTTCTTGAAACTCTGGATTCTGATAGAGGGCCATGGGACTTATCTGAGTGCAAAAATGGAGGCTCTAATACCCTTCCAGAGCTGAGATATTGAGATCTCACGTAGCATTTATGCCATTGTAAATATCTCAATATCTCAGCTCTGTATGCCATTATAAATATCTAAATATCTCAGCTCTGGGAAGGATCTAGAGCCTCCATTTTTGCACTCAGGTCTAAGTCCCATGGCCCTCTATCAGAATCCAGAGTTTCAAGAAGATTAGAGAAACTTATTTTTTCGCTCAAAAAAAAAAACATAAGGGGTACCACTGTCGTTTTTTTTTCGGGTCAAAATTTTTATTTTCTTGAAACTCTGGATTCTGATAGAGGGCCATGGGACTTAGATCTGAGTGCAAAAATGGAGGCTCTAGACCCTTCCAGAGCTGAGATATTGAGATCCCACGTAGCATTTATGCCATTGTAAATATCTGAATATCTCAGCTCTGTATGCCATTATAAATATCTAAATATCTCAGCTCTGGAAGGGTCTAGAGCCTCCATTTTTGCACTCAGGTCTAAGTCCCATGACCCTCTATCAGAATCCAGAGTTTCAAGAAGATTGGAGAAACTTATTTTTTCGCACAAAAAAAAAAAAAAACATAAGGGGTACCACTGTCGTTTTTTTTTTTTCGGGTCAAAATTTTGATTTTCTTGAAACTCTGGATTCTGATAGAGGGCCATGGGACTTAGATCTGAGTGCAAAAATGGAGGCTCTAGACCCTTCCAGAGCTGAGATATTGAGATCTAATGTAGCATTTATGCCATTGTAAATATCTCAGATATCTCAGACGTCTGTAATGCCATAAATACTAAATAGTCTAAATATCTCAGCTCTGGAAGGGTCTAGAGCCTCCATTTTTGCACTCAGGTCTAAGTCCCATGGCCCTCTATCAGAATCCAGAGTTTCAAGAAGATTGGAGAAACTTATTTTTTCACACAAAAAAAAACATAAGGGGTACCACTGTCGTTTTTTTTCGGGTCAAAATTTAGATTTTCTTGAAACTCTGGATTCTAATAGAGGGCCATGGGACTTAGATCTGAGTGCAAAAATGGAGGCTCTAGACCTTCCAGAGCTGAGATATTGAGATCTCACGTAGCATTTATGCCATTGTAAATATCTCAATATCTCAGCTCTGTATGCCATTATAAATATCTAAATATCTCAGCTCTGGAAGGATCTAGAGCCTCCATTTTTGCACTCAGGTCTAAGTCCCATGGCCCTCTATCAGAATCCAGAGTTTCAAGAAGATTGGAGAAACTTATTTTTTCGCACAAAAAAACAAAACATAAGGGGTACCACTGTCGTTTTTTTTTTCGGGTCAAAATTTTAGATTTTCTTGAAACTCTGGATTCTGATAGAGGGCCATGGGACTTAGATCTGAGTGCAAAAATGGAGGCTCTAGACCCTTCCAGAGCTGAGATATTGAGATCTCACGTAGCATTTATGCCATTGTAAATATCTCAATATCTCAGCTCTGTATGCCATTATAAATATCTAAATATCTCAGCTCTGGAAGGATCTAGAGCCTCCATTTTTGCACTCAGGTCTAAGTCCCATGGCCCTCTATCAGAATCCAGAGTTTCAAGAAGATTGGAGAAACTTATTTTTTTCGCACAAAAAAAAAAAAAAACATAAGGGGTACCACTGTCGTTTTTTTTTTCAGGTAAAAATTTAGATTTTCTTGAAACTCTGGATTCTGATAGAGGGCCATGGGACTTAGATCTGAGTGCAAAAATGGAGGCTCTAGACCCTTCCAGAGCTGAGATATTGAGATCTCACGTAGCATTTATGCCATTGTAAATATCTCAATATCTCAGCTCTGTATGCCATTATAAATATCTAAATATCTCAGCTCTGGAAGGATCTAGAGCCTCCATTTTTGCACTCAGGTCTAAGTCCCATGGCCCTCTATCAGAATCCAGAGTTTCAAGAAGATTGGAGAAACTTATTTTTTCGCACAAAAAAAAAAACATAAGGGGTACCACTGTCGGTTTTTTTTTTTGGGTCAAAATTTAGATTTTCTTGAAACTCTGGATTCTGATAGAGGGCCATGGGACTTAGATCTGAGTGCAAAAATGGAGGCTCTAGACCTTTCCAGAGCTGAGATATTGAGATCTCACGTAGCATTTATGCCATTGTAAATATCTCAATATCTCAGCTCTGTATGCCATTATAAATATCTAAATATCTCAGCTCTGGAAGGATCTAGAGCCTCCATTTTTGCACTCAGGTCTAAGTCCCATGGCCCTCTATCAGAATCCAGAGTTTCAAGAAGATTGGAGAAACTTATTTTTTCGCACAAAAAAACAAAACATAAGGGGTACCACTGTCGTTTTTTTTTTTTGGGTTAAAATTTTAGATTTTCTTGAAACTCTGGATTCTGATAGAGGGCCATGGGACTTAGATCTGAGTGCAAAAATGGAGGCTCAGACCCTTCAGAGCTGAGATATTGAGATCTCACGTAGCATTTATGCCATTGTAAATATCTCAATATCTCAGCTCTGTATGCCATTATAAATATCTAAATATCTCAGCTCTGGAAGGGTCTAGAGCCTCCATTTTTGCACTCAGGTCTAAGTCCCATGGCCCTCTATCAGAATCCAGAGTTTCAAGAAGATTGGAGAAACTTATTTTTTTCGCACAAAAAAAAAAAAAACATAAGGGGTACCACTGTCGTTTTTTTTTCGGGTCAAAATTTTAGATTTTCTTGAAACTCTGGATTCTGATAGAGGGCCATGGGACTTAGACCTGAGTGCAAAAATGGAGGCTCTAGACCCTTCCAGAGCTGAGATATTGAGATAATTATAATGGCATACAGAGCTGAGATATGGAGATATTTATAATGGCATAAATGCTACGTGAGATCTCAATATTTCAGCTCTGGAAGGGTCTAGAGCCTCCATTTTTGCACTCAGGTCTAAGTCCCATGGCCCTCTATCAGAATCCAGAGTTTCAAGAAGATTGGAGAAACTTATTTTTTCGCACAAAAAAAAAACATAAGGGGTACCACTGTCGTTTTTTTTTTTCGGGTCAAAATTTAGATTTTCTTGAAACTCTGGATTCTGATAGAGGGCCATGGGACTTAGATCTGAGTGCAAAAATGGAGGCTCTAGACCCTTCCAGAGCTGAGATATTGAGATCTCACGTAGCATTTATGCCATTGTAAATATCTCAATATCTCAGCTCTGTATGCCATTATAAATATCTAAATATCTCAGCTCTGGAAGGATCTAGAGCCTCCATTTTTGCACTCAGGTCTAAGTCCCATGGCCCTCTATCAGAATCCAGAGTTTCAAGAAGATTGGAGAAACTTATTTTTTCGCACAAAAAAACAAAACATAAGGGGTACCACTGTCGTTTTTTTTTTTCGGGTCAAAATTTTAGATTTTCTTGAAACTCTGGATTCTGATAGAGGGCCATGGGACTTAGATCTGAGTGCAAAAATGGAGGCTCTAGACCCTTCCAGAGCTGAGATATTGAGATCTCACGTAGCATTTATGCCATTGTAAATATCTCAATATCTCAGCTCTGTATGCCATTATAAATATCTAAATATCTCAGCTCTGGAAGGATCTAGAGCCTCCATTTTTGCACTCAGGTCTAAGTCCCATGGCCCTCTATCAGAATCCAGAGTTTCAAGAAGATTGGAGAAACTTATTTTTTCGCACAACAAAAAAAAACATAAGGGGTACCACTGTCGTTTTTTTTTTTCGGGTCAAAATTTAGATTTTCTTGAAACTCTGGATTCTGATAGAGGGCCATGGGACTTAGATCTGAGTGCAAAAATGGAGGCTCTAGACCCTTCCAGAGCTGAGATATTGAGATCTCACGTAGCATTTATGCCATTGTAAATATCTCAATATCTCAGCTCTGTATGCCATTATAAATATCTAAATATCTCAGCTCTGGAAGGATCTAGAGCCTCCATTTTTGCACTCAGGTCTAAGTCCCATGGCCCTCTATCAGAATCCAGAGTTTCAAGAAGATTGGAGAAACTTATTTTTTCGCACAAAAAAAAAACATAAGGGGTACCACTGTCGGTTTTTTTTTTGGGGTAAAAATTTAGATTTTCTTGAAACTCTGGATTCTGATAGAGGGCCATGGGACTTAGATCTGAGTGCAAAAATGGAGGCTCCAGACCCTTCCAGAGCTGAGATATTGAGATCTCACGTAGCATTTATGCCATTGTAAATATCTCAATATCTCAGCTCTGTATGCCATTATAAATATCTAAATATCTCAGCTCTGGAAGGATCTAGAGCCTCCATTTTGCACTCAGGTCTAAGTCCCATGGCCCTCTATCAGTAATCCAGAGTTTCAAGAAGATTGGAGAAACTTATTTTTTCGCACAAAAAAACAAAACATAAGGGGTACCACTGTCGTTTTTTTTCGGGTGAGAAATTTTAGATTTTCTTGAAACTCTGGATTCTGATAGAGGGCCATGGGACTTAAATCTGAGTGCAAAAATGGAGGCTCCAGACCCTTCCAGAGCTGAGATATTGAGATCTCACGTAGCATTTATGCCATTGTAAATATCTCAATATCTCAGCTCTGTATGCCATTATAAATATCTAAATATCTCAGCTCTGGAAGGGTCTAGAGCCTCCATTTTTGCACTCAGATGGCCTCTCTATCAGAATCCAGAGTTTCAAGAAAATCAAAATTTTGAGCCGAAAAAAAAAAACGTAAGGGGTACCACTGTCGTTTTTTTTTTTTTTTCGGGTCAGAATTTTGATTTTCTTGAAAATCTGGATTCTCATAGAGGGCCGTGGGACTTAGACCTGAGTGCAAAATGGAGGCTCTAGACCCTTCCAGAGCTGAGATATTGAGATAATTATGGCATACAGAGCTGAGATATGGAGATATTTATAATGGCATAAATGCTATGTGAGATCTCAATATTTCAGCTCTGGAAGGGTCTAGAGCCTCCATTTTTGCACTCAGGTCTAAGTCCCATGGCCCTCTATCAGAATCAAGAGTTTCAAGAAGATTGGAGAAACTGTATTTTTTCGCACAAAAAAAAAAAAAAAAATGCTACGATGAGATCTCAATATTTCAGCTCTGGAAGGGTGTAGAGCCTCCATTTTTGCACTCAGGTCTAAGTCCCATGGCCCTCTATCAGAATCCAGAGTTTCAAGAAGATTGGAGAAACTTATTTTTCGCACAAAAAAAAAAAAACAAGGGGTACCACTGTCGTTTTTTTTTCGGGTCAAAATTTTGATTTTCTTGAAACTCTGGATTCTGATAGAGGGCCATGGGACTTAAATCTGAGTGCAAAAATGGAGGCTCTAGACCCTTCCAGAGCTGAGATATTGAGATCTCACGTAGCATTTATGCCATTGTAAATATCTCAATATCTCAGCTCTGTATGCCATTATAAATATCTAAATATCTCAGCTCTGGAAGGGTCTAGAGCCTCCATTTTTGCACTCAGATCTAAGTCCCATGGCCCTCTATCAGAATCCAGAGTTTCAAGAAAATCAAAATTTTGACCCGAAAAAAAAAACGTAAGGGGTACCACTGTCGTTTTTTTTCGGGTCAAAATTTTGATTTTCTTGAAACTCTGGATTCTGATAGAGGGCCATGTGACTTAGATCTGAGTGCAAAAATGGAGGCTCTAGACCCTTCCAGAGCTGAGATATTGAGATTTCACGTAGCATTTATGCCATTGTAAATATCTCAATATCTCAGCTCTGTATGCCATTATAAATATCTAAATATCTCAGCTCTGGAAGGGTCTAGAGCCTCCATTTTTGCACTCAGATCTAGTCACATGGCCCTCTATCAGAAT